>JAKCPI010017558.1:0-32529 GCA_023213315.1 Euborellia annulipes | reverse complement strand
TTATTTTATCAATAACAAGTAATCTTCCTATTTAGATGTATTTTTAAGGTATATTCACTTTTGTTGTTAAATTCATTTAATTTGAAATTTCTTTTTTATTTAGTACACTTCTTTGATTTTTTACCACGATGAAGATCAAAAATCAATTGCTGAGAAATCATTGAAAGAAATCCAAGCTAAACACTCTAAACCTCTAGTTACAAAAATACTAAAGGCTGGCAAATTTTATAATGCTGAAAAGTAAGTTTTAATAATTATTACAAGTTTCTATCATTCTTTCCCTTTTCCTGACTTCCAATGAAAATCATACCTTCGCCTTTCCATTGCTTTTTCCAACGGCGCCCTCTCTTCCTCTCTTCAAGGAGGCCATTCCTTAAAGCTTTTTGGTCATCGTTCATCTCTTATTGGATTTATACCATCTCCATCTAATTTCTTTTATTTAGAAGGTGACTTCTAATATTCTTTTAAACTCCCAAATTTTATGGATATTTTGACATATTCAACTTTTTGGCTAATTTAATAATAATTTTTTTATTATATATCTAAGGATTTTTTTCAGCTGATGCTGCAGATTAGAGGAATATCTGGGAAGAATGATCCTTTTGAATTAATTTATTGATTTTAGATAGATGCATCCATCTTAGAATGTGCAATATATATATATATATATACAGAAAGAGAAAAATCCTGAATTTTAATATATTATTTTAAATTTTATGTCTGATGACAAAAACCCTTTATACTGTCAAATCTAATCTAACTGATTCGATTTAAAAAACCAAATCTCTATATATAATAATAAAAAAAAAATCTCTATATATAAGGCTATATAAAAGGTTTTTCATAAAAAAGACACATAAAAAAATACAAAATATATATATATATATATATCTCAGGGGCGTATAAAGAAATTTTTCGGTCTCAAGAGAGGCCACCTTCAGGGCCCAATAAATGTCAAGGAAATATATATTATTTGCATTAGGCAGCTATGCGTGATGATGCTCATCAGGTGAGAGATTTTTCAATCTTTTATTGGACCCTGAAGATGGCCTCTATCGAGACCGAAACGTCGGCCCAATAAAAATATTTGAAGAAAGAAATCTGGCTGCCAGTCTCTGCTCCTGCAATCCTTCCTTGATATGTATTTTATTTAGATGAAGAGACTAAAGTTCTGAAGAAGGCCTGCAATGAATTAGAAAAGTTTCATTCTCCTCAGCAACTCCTCTAATTTGTCCGCCAATTGGAAAACTTTAAATATCGTTTTCTTTTTTATCAGTTATCACCAAAAGTATCGCCTCCAACAACATTCCTATCTGGTTGAAGAGATTGGATTAAAACAAGATATGCTTCTAAGTTCGCATCTGGCTGCACGCTTGAATGGCTACGTCGTCGGCTTTGGAGGCGTTGAACAATTCAACAACGAAGCGCCCGCTTTGGGCCTCAGCGAAAAAGCAACCGAGTATGTCAGGAAACTGGTAACAAAATACGAGGGCCATGGAATCACCTGCTAAGAGATTTTATTTAGAAAATTTGTTTAAACTCCTGGTCTCTATACAATCAGGAGTTGAGGGTAATTGGAATTTTTATTGTTATTTTTTAATCGTATTGGTATTTTATATATAATATATAAATAAACTACACTTCCCATTAGGGGTGGATTAGAATGATGAGATGGTAAAAAAAATGTCAAATGAAAATTCGTCTGCCTCTTGCTTGGTCGCTTCCACAAAAGTTTTTTTTTCCCCCGAGACAGTTTTTCAAAAACTTTACTCCAAATTTAAATGTTTATTGATTTTCGGAGAAGTTAATATCTCACTGAGATTTGGTTGGCAACTAGTGGAGAAAATAAAATCTGCCCGTCGACGTTTCTGGGTATTCATGAAAATTTCCAAATTTTATACAACGAAAGTTAAGAGATTTTTGATATGGACCGTTTATTTTGAAAGTAGTGAAATGAGATTTCACATAATTTATGCTTAAATTAATGTAAATTTTCCTATAACTAGCTAGTGGTAAATTTCTTTAAAAATTCCCATGTTTTATACAATTGAAAATTGGTCGGTAAATAGATTTTTTAATAAACAGATATGTTAACCTTTCATTTTCTCAAAACAATAGAAAATAGACTTGCACCACTTTCAAAATAAACGGTCCATATATAAACGAACAGCTCTGATTATAAAAAGGACATTAAAGAGAATCATGTTATCTCTATTTATAAAAATGAGAATAATAGATAATTAACATTTTTAAAAGAACCCAAAGCGCAGGCAGCTTTCTCATGCCAATACGTGACAAACACGTTCGGGGAAGTGATTATGTGCAAAAAACCAAACACTTTTTATGGTAAATCGAAAAAAAAACTACTGTATATATGGGTCATTCTACAAAAAATGGGTTAACTTCACTTAATTGCAAATAATTCAGTGACTATCAAACATATTGAGTTTTTTTAAACATCAGTTAATAGAAAAAGTTAATAATTTTTGGACACACCTGATAAATATTGAAATTAAAAAAAATTAAATGAAAATATTCGGTTTTTTAACCTTAAAATGTCAGTCCCCTGGGATGTACTAGCTCAAAACATTTAAGTGCAAATTTATTTTAAACTATTAGATTTATATCATTATTATCCATATCGATATAATTTATGATTCTTTAATAAGTGTTGTTAAGTCATAAATTTCGATTTTAAATAAATTTACATTATTTTTTTTTATTTCAAAGTCGCATACCTCGATCCGAGCATCAGTTCCCTGGCTTGGGTTAAATTTGAAAAATATCTGATATTATACACTGTTGATAAAATAATTATCTGCTTTATATAGGTTTAGGGTGTAAAAAGACATTGGTGCCCAAATACCGGGTGTTAGCTAGCTTTTATTCATTTTTATTCGCCAGTCCCTTGGCAAGTAACATTTTGGAAATTTATTAATAATTATTTCAACAATATACTGAATTTGCTGTCTTCATTGTTATATTTAATATATAAAAGAAAAAAGTATTCCATATCAATTAGCAGATTTTTTGTGTTTTATATCAAAAACATCAATCCCCTGGAAGTTTTTCCGACTGTAAAGCTAAGAGTTTATTAATATAAAAATAAAAAAAAAAAAATCCGAGTGTTACTATATGGATACAATCTATCAAAATTATTACAAACAATTGAAATCAATGTTACAAATTGTCTATTTCAAATTCGACCCCAAAGTTGACACATTTTTGTAGAATGCCCTATATATATATATATATATATATATATATATATATGCGAAGACAAGTTTTCTCGGGTTAAGTCGCGTGGGGTGCTGAGACTGACGCGACTTAACCCGAGAAAACTTGTCTTCGCATACATCCGGTCGCGGAAACCTTCAAGAACATATATATATATATATATATATATCCAACTAGATACCTATAGATTGTTATTATTATCAACTGTTCACAATTACATTGCCTTTATTGCTTTGTATTTTTTTTATAATTGATAAGAATATCCGAAACAATCGACGAGCAGATTATAATAAACGTTTTAAATACTCCAAGGCCTCCGACCTCCTCTAATTGTTCTGGAGCTCATAAATGGATTTACACCACACTCATAATAGTTCATATTATCCATGATTTTCACCTATAAACTGCCATTTTATAATCACACTCACTAATATAATTGTTATTTTTTTCTATTTAATTAATAATGGTTTTATATAAGGGCTGAAAAAATAAAAATAAAAAAAAAGCATCGTTAAGTTTGTATTTTTAGTTTAATTTTTAAAATGAAAATTGAATTTCATTTATAATATATATATTTACAAATATTAACTAATAACTAAATCGTGTTTTCATTTACAATCCACTTTGCAATCCGAATCCCGGTCCTTTGGGCTCCTCTGTTAGTGAAGTTAGCCCTCCAGCTGGTTCGGCAGCGAATCTTCCACTCCTAAAAAAAATTATTATTATGATTATTAAATCAAAAGAAATGAAAAAGTTTTCAGATCCTTTTTTTAACCAAATTAATTGGAATACATGTTTATTAACTAGGTAAAGCTTTGTTTGAAAAAAGTTTGAAAAAAGATAGAATTTTTTTCAAACAACGCTCAAATAGGCTGTAAATAAGCCATTCATTATATCGTTTAAGATAACGAATTTGCGAGATAAGTTCGTGTTTGATTGGTCAAAAATTGCGCCCCCTTGAGTCGAACCAGGACCTCCACGCGGACTTCCTTTATCCTAGGTCGCCGGCCCAATCTTTTTATTGCTCAGGACGGGAAGCGAACTTCTAATCCATAGAACAAGAAATGATTTCTGCTCCGATGATTTTGTGGCTAATGGCCATATACAAACTTTTCAGGAGATGCAGGAGATTGGAATAACTAATAACTGACAATTACTTTAGTTTTTTAAATAATGTGTATTGAACAAGCCAAAGCATATACTTTTTTATTTCATTCTCAAATAAATTGGACAGTCTTGGCTAGTTCAATCCATTTTATTTACTTTTATTTAGATACTTTGGGAATTTTTGATCCCCTTTGAGAGTAGAGGATTATTTACGTTCATTAGCCAAAATTCCATCGAAATGGATCAAACAAAACGCAAAATGGTCTCGGCGTTTTTCCAGACTACATACAAATTCTGCCCCACTTTTTTTTTTTCAATTTTTAAATTTGATAAAAAATTGATTTAGCTTAAAATGAATTATTACTTACATTGGCCCATGTGGAGGAATTTCATCTTTTTGTAAACATTCTATAATTCTTGCCATATCTTCGACTGTCAAATCTTCCTGTTTATAAAAGAAAAATAACAGGAGTTAAAAACATTGACACATACATATTTATACAACATATCGCCCTGCTTAGAATGCTGAGTGGCGAAGGTCCGAAAATGAACAATTCGAGAAAAGGCGATTGAAAGTTTTATAAACATCTAGGCAGCCGGGCAACAAATGAATAGGCCAGAATCAATAGCAAAGAATGGAAATATATTTCCACCACTTTGCCACTCAAAAGAGAAGACGTTTTAGCAGGGCTTCACACAAAATTGACTTCCTACTTTTCCCACTCAGCATTCTCAGCAGGCGATATATATACAGTAAATAGAAATAAAAAACATCAGTCATTCAAAACATTTTTCTTTTCATACCCCGTTTCTAATTTTCAGAGCGGTCACATTTGGAGAAATCCGATAAATAGAGAGTCATTACTGTGCTAAACTAAAATAAATGTAGAGCTAATTCCTAGTCTTTTGAGATTAAGCTCTTTTAGCTTTTTGCCTCCATTCTTAAGAAATAGTCAAAATTTTCAACTCAAAAAACTGATTTTTTAAGTAAAATTATATTTTCTAGTTTATTTGTTTCAAAAATTCTACTTCTATATAATGATTACAATGCCATTTACAAAATTTAAGAAAACCCCCGTTGTCCCCCCCCCCCTCCCTCCCTCCCGGGACGGCTAAAGTTGTTAAATGTCAATAATGATAGACACACAGACAGACAGTGCCGCAACAAGGGGGGGGGGGGGGAGCTAGGGGCGGCGGCCCCGGGCGCATTAAATTATTCATAATAACAATTGTAGTGAAGATAAAAAATAACAAACTTATCTAAAAATAAAATATATTTTTTATTATTAGAAGTAATATTTACAATGTATTATTTATCTAGAGCGTCTGGCAACAGCGCCCGCTCTAGGGAGGGGGGGGCAAATTATAATCTTTTTTTTTCTTGGTGCCAGGTAAGTACAAAAAAAAATAATATAATGTAAATTAAACACCAAAATTTTATTATTTTGTGTGGAAAAATTAGTGTGATTTCACCAAAACAATTTAGGAAGGGCCCCAACAAATTTTGATACATTGTGTCCATCTAGGGCAAGCTACGCCCCTGGTTTAGTTTGAGTGTTTTCAATAGTAAATCATTTGTTGCCAAAAATTATGTTTTTTATATATTTAAAAATTTTTCATGGGGTTGAATCCACCACCCCCTGGGTACGCCTAAGGAAATCAGCGACTGCATGTCATAACACTCATCGGACGTCTTCTAATAAATTAGTTTATATCACGAAAAAAGGTGATTTTGTTTCCACAATTTCTTGAACATTCCTTCCTTTTCATTTCTTATTTATAAATTTTAAAAAAATGATAAAATTTCTTACATAATAATTATCGTTGATTTGAATCATCGGTGCATTGACACAGGCGCCAAGACATTCAACTTCGCCGCAGGAGAATTTCTTATCGCTAGTCATCTCGCCGGGTTTAATGCCCAATTTATCTTTAATCACTTTGACAATTTGATCAGAGCCTCTGAGCCAACAGGGCGTAGTCGTGCACACTTGCAGGTTGTATTTGCCAACGGGATTCCTTTGGAACATCGTGTAAAAAGTGGCCACTTCATAGACACGCATTTTCGGGATGTTCAAAATCTCAGCTACTTTATGCATCGCAGAAATAGGAAGCCAGCCAATTTGTCTTTGAGCGAGGTCGAGTAATGGAATTAACGCGGCTCTTTTATGGCCTTCAGGGTAAATTCCAATAATGGCCTCAGCTCTCTGAAATAAGAGAAAGGTAGGTATAAATAATCCATCAGCATAATATAAGTTTATTATTAAAACAGAATTCATCATAATAGCGGATGCAAAAATTTTTGCCTGTAAATCGCGAAACCCCAACTCTTCCTTGCATTGTTAATGACCATTGAAACAACAATGATTCTAACACTTTGCATATCAAGTAGGAAATGAAAGGAAATCACTCAGCGAGCTCCTTTGAGGAGAAGGCTGGATAAGAGCAAATTTTGGAGGATTAACTAAATTCAGTTTGATTTTTTTATGGCATAATTTTGAGAATTTCATCTTACGATGTTTTTACGGAATCCTTAGATTAAGGAACTTAGGAAACAGCTGATATAATGCATAGGCTCTTAAATCATTTTTTTTTCGAATACGAAAAAATAACGAATCATTGGGTACTATTAACAAACCTAAACCGAGGCTAAGTCAAATTTTATCAATCTTATTAAAAAAAAAAACAAAAACAGTTGAACAATATAGATCTTTATTAAAGCAGACACCCCGGAGTATTTATTTTATTGCAAATTAAGTTGGGTGCTGGGGATATGAGATTGAAATCAGGAGGAATAAAACCAGCGTTTTGTTTAACACCTTTAAGCGCCCGATACACGCCGGACTTTGGCACTCGAATCAGATCCGGCTACTTTTCATTGAAGGCGAGCCAAGCCGGGCTCGGCGTGTATCGGGCGCTTTATACTTTAATCTAACTATAACGGTTTCCATCTTCAGTGACAATAAATGTTTTTTAAGATGTCCCTGTCATATATAATAATAATATAGTAATGCATAGGAAGCATCAGCCTGGAACGCATTGGCACTGAAGATGGCAACCGTTATAGTTACCGAAACGTCTGCCTTGATTAAACTGTAAAGGTGTTCAACAAAACGCTGGTTTCAAGATTATTTTATCGTTTTACAAATAAAAATTTTTGATTTCAAACTTTAAAGAAAATTGCAATCAATATTTCAAGCCTTTTTTTTATAAAAACAATGAAATAATCACATGACAAAACGCATTTGTGTTGTCCATGGTCCCCATCGAGGAGTTTATAATAGGCAATCGCCCTTTATATACAAAATCAAGATCTATGAAACATTTAGACCATTTGACAAAGATATTAAAATCTCTCTAAGTACAAATAAAGTAATAAATTATTTCAAAGGCTTTTCTTGATGAACCAATGACAAATAAAATTGGGAGGGAATTTACAATAAGACTTTTGCGAGTTTAGTACTTTTTACAACTTTTTCAGGGAAAATACTCCCTCATTTCCCTTTATTAGCCTAAAAGAGGTGTCGGTAAGCCAATTTGATCGAGATATATACCAAAATAACGAAAATTTTGAAGAAATACGAAGGCCACATTAAGCATTAAAAAATGTATTATTACTTACTTTTTTTGGGTTTTTTCTTTCTCCATTGTAATTTAGATGACAAAAATCTTGCGCCTGACCTATTCTGATTGAGATAACTAGATAAATTAATTAAATAGAGTAAAAAAAAGATTAATAATTTTGATGATAATTGTTTATTATTATTTTTTTTTTTTTTTAAATGAACGATAAAGGAGCTAACTTCATGATCATTAAAAAAAAAAACAAAGAATATTTTTTTTTTTTACATTAGCTCAACATTCATGATTCTTTCGTTCTTTCCATTTACGCGCGCTATTTGTTTTGTCACTAAGGCTGAGAATTCCCTAGTTGTTTTAAATTTTTTTTAATCGAAGGAAACCGAACTTCAACCGAAGGACCGAAACAATTAGGTCGGGACCCCTGAAGTTGTTTTGTCACTAGTGTCGACTTCGGTTTGGTTCGGCTCGGTTCGGCTCGTCTCAGTTCGGTTCGAAACCATCCAGTTAGAAGCTATTCAGTAGCCCTTAAAAATAAATTTTCGGGCCCTTCGGTCCCGAAAATTTTTTTTTAAAAGCTACCGAATCGCTTCTAACTGGATGGTTTCGAACCGAACTGAGCCGAGCCGAACCGAACCGAACCGAGCCGAACCGACCCAAAGCCGAGAATTCCCTAGTTGTTTTGAATTTTTTTCTAAAAATAAAATAACCGAACTTAAAACCGAAGGTCTCGAGCCGCCTCCGGCGGCTCTCGGACAAGGGATCCCTGCAAGTTCTTTAAAATATTCTGGATGAATATTTTTTAATCTAAAACACAACCGACCTTAATTAACCGAAGGTCTCGAGCCGCCTCCGGCGGCTCTCGGACAAGGGATTCCTGCAACTTCTTTAAAATATTCTTGACAGTGACGGATCATAAGCAAGGCGCGTGTCTAGGGCCCCGTAGAATACGGGGGCCCCCAAAATTGATTAACACATTAATTTTGATCGTGATATAAAATTTCATTTCATTTTTATAAAAAATTTATCAATTGACTTATGAAAAGAGCATCGGTCCTCCAAAGAATTTGGAAACTTCCGATAAAGACGATAAATCCCTAAATGGACTCAGTAGCCAAGAGTGAAAATGAAAGAAAAAATATTAATTTTTATAATAATATTAATAGTAGCCTATATAGAGAGTTCAAATAATAATTGTGGCTAAAAAAGTTGATATTCTTAAGTATAGCAAACTCAAGGTTTTTTTTTTTTAAATAGTCAGTGAATAGTCTTAATTCAATATGAAGTTAGCTCCTTTATCGTTCAATATTTATAAAAATAAACAATTATCATCAAAATTATTAATCTTTTTTTTTACTCTATTTAATTAATTTATCTAGTTATCTCAATCAGAATAGGTCAGGCGCAAGATTTTTGTCATCTAAATTACAATGGAGAAAGAAAAAACCCAAAAAAGTAAGTAATAATACATTTTTTAATGCTTAATGTGGCCTTCGTATTTCTTCAAAATTTTCGTTATTTTGGCATATATCTCGATCAAATTGGCTTACCGACACCTCTTTTAGGCTAATAAAGGGAAATGAGGGAGTATTTTCCCTGAAAAAGTTGTAAAAAGTACTAAACTCGCAAAAGTCTTATTGTAAATATTATCCTAAAATTGCTTGTCAGTTGTCATTTTTATTACCACTGTCAATCCAATTGTAATAGTTAAAAACAACCACAACCATATCACAAGGATTGTTTGGATTTGAAATCAACAGCAAGTGTCCTAAAATCTTTGAGTATATCAAATATATTATTAGATCTATTCATGGAAGATGAGAGCCATAAAAATAATTTTTGTTTATCCTTTTGGCTCTCTGATCCTTTTTCTATACTAATCTTAAAATTCTAAAGAAGCAAGCGATATGAGATTTAATTACCTTCTTGTTTTCTTCTGTAAATTCGAAGGGAGTATCAGGATTGTTTTGTTCTGAATCCCGGTGCTAAAATATAAAAAAAGTTTTATTTTATATATTTAAAAAATCAGTTTAAAAATTTGATAACACTACATACCACAAATAATGCTCCCCCATGGCTTCTTAATGCTGAGGTATGAAAAATTCGAGAATTCAATTTCTATAATTGCAAATTAAATTTATTAATATATTGAAATTATTAAAATATTTTATTTTCACTCACAAGTGATTCACCAACTGTCCTTAAAATCGATAACATTTTGAATTTTATATTAACTTTAATAAGAATTTAATAAATTATTTATTTATGTATAATAATAAATAATAATTAATGTTGTTATATGTGTTACGTATTATTGAGGTTAATTTTTAATATTTTTTTTCTGACATTTTAATTCCTCTGAATTCCGCAAGTAGGAAGAGAGCAGCACAGGAGAGCAGTACAATTAATGCAATCGATTGCCATCAGATAGCAGCACAATGTAGAAACAAAAAAAAAACCATTTTCATTTACTTAGAATAAGTTTTTTATTTTTTTAATAATACCAACACCAATCTAATCATCTTTAAGAATAATAATATTTTTTATTTTTTATATCTTGTAAAGTACCTAGGAGTGAAAATAAGAATATTTTGTTTTATTATTAAACAATACTTTGCATAACAGATGCTGCTCTCTGGTGGACTAGAGAAGAAACAACATCTAGCAAGTTGACTTTCATTTTTTGAACTCATTTTTAAATATCCCTCTCTTTCATACACAAAAATATTTTTAAAATACCGTATATCTCTGAACCCCGAGGGCCCCGGGCCCTCTCAAAACAATTTTTTTTTTAATCCAAATTTTTCCGTTTTTGCTTGATGTTTATAAATTTTACAATTAAATTCTAATACCACCCTGCTTCTAATGTACCATACTACCCAGAACTAAATATATGCACAACTTTCAATTATCGAAGCTAACAAATTTGTCGTGCTGTGCAACATCACACCAGATTTAATTCTACGCGCCATTTCCCCCACTCCTTTTTGAATCCCCCCCCACCCCCCTTTAAAGGAGAGAGGGACGCCATCAGTCAGTTGGCTTTTCGCGCGCCATTTATTCACTACATACTCGCGTTTTTTATTAAAAGTTTTTTTTTATTTTGTGATTATTAGTGCATCAGTGTTTTAATCAGTGTTCATCAGTGTTTTAATTAGTGCTCCTGGATAATGGATTATTAATTTTAATGGCCATCATCTTTCTTCGTCTTATTCTCACACTGCGGGGTCGATTCAGAATTATTATTACTGGTATTTATAAAATTTAATTACTCTCACTCTCTCTATTCTCTTGTAAAATTGTGTATCCTAAAATTTTCTACCATATAAATTTGTATTTGATAAAAATCCTATTTCTTATTTTTTTTATTATATAAATGTCATATCATTTTAATAATTCGTTATTAAATTACATTTCTAAGAATATTCATTTTACTTGGAAGCAAGGTATTCTTGGAACTTGATTGTCGCGTGCCTAAGAGAATCAAATCATACAACAAGCTTGTTCTTAGTTAGTTCGAACTCTCGCCGCTTGATGGCGCCTCAATCAATGATAACAAAGTGTCTTTCCTATTTTTAATACCCCACAATTTATAATTCATCATTTCTTAAAATGAATTTTCTTTATATATTGAAAGGTATTTTTTTTTTAATTTTGTTTGTTTTTTTATTAGACGGTTATAATTGGATAAAATTAATAGGTGATGATTAGAAATCTAATTTGAATATTTTTTTTCTACACCAAATTTTTTCATATCAATCCATCCCAGTGATATTATCGTCATGGTTAAACAGAGCCCCCCCCCCCCATTTGACGGCAACTTGTTTTTATATCTGTCCCATTTGTTTTTCTTTTTTTTTTTTATTTATTAAGAGTTGTTTTTTTTTTTGCAATGGGTAATAAAACTTTTATTTCGTTTGTTTTTAATGTTCCTTCAATTAATAACATTGATCCTCGAATAACGCTATTAAATTTCAAATGGGACACTTATTTTCGGACAAAATAAATTTGATTTTGTCTAACACTGGAAAAAAATTTCATTTATTCATTATTTAATTTTTTTTTTTTTTTCTAAAAATCTCCATATTTCTATTTCTTTTGGATAAGTTTATTTTATATTCTTGATACTATGTCAGGATGGTGCCAAGGATTCATATACACTTGCGGACAAAAAAATCGAGACCAAGGGCGGATCCAGAGGTGTTTCTCGGGGGGGGGGGTAATTTGGAGTGACTCGTCGCACAGCACACTATTTTTTCTTAATTTCAGTAATTTAAAGGCGCATTCTGTACTTGTTGGCCAGAATATAAATACAAATCAAATTTTTAAGTATTAATTTTTAAAATTTTACGTGAAAAATAAATTTTTTTGCAAAAAAAAAGGTATTTTTTCAAATCTCGCGGGGGGGGGGTAATTACCCCCTTTACCCCCCCAGCTAGCAGAACCTCGTCAAAATGACGTCCGAAATTGGTCATAACTGGTCAAAAGACGTCAAATGACTAATTAAAACCTAAAATAAAACGTCTTTTTTGTAACGTCTTTAAAACGTGCAAAATATCACATTATAAAGACGTACCGATCAGGTACCGATCACGACACTTATTATTACTTTCTCTTACATCCATATTTTTATTTTAATACGCATGCGCACACGTTTCGCGCATGCACATGCATTTCGCGCATACGCAACTGTAATGGCTATAGTCTGTAACATTGTCTTTTATATAATAGTGTATATAAAATCGCGTTTTTACAAAAGTATTAAAATAAAATATCGATATAGGTACTAATTAAAATTAAAAATTGAATAATTTAATTAAATCTCTCAATTATTATTTTATAATTAGTCATATATATATTAAATTTCAACTTTCCTATTTTTGTCGGTAAACATTGGAAAATTTTCACGCTTGTCTAATTATTCAATTTTCTTGTATTTTCGTGTTTAAAAGTCGTTTATTTTTACTAAATCGTTTACTTCTTGTTCTGTTTTAATAGTTGTATAATAAATTTTCAAGAATATTGTCGGGTAATATTAATATGAACAATCCTGGAGGGTCGCGAGCTAAGACCCTCCCAGCCAAGCTGCCAACCTCAAAAGCTGCAACATCAAGCTCAAATGCGAAGAAAGCAGAAGCCAAGCAAAAGCCACTTCTACGACGCGGGAAGTCGCCGCCCCCGCCAAAACCCGGTCCATCCTCCAGTCCCAAGGAGCAAAAAAGTAAGCGCCGACGCACTATTACTAACAAAACACTAGACAATTCATTCAATTCCTGCTTGGAAAGCGATGCTTCTCTATATAATATAGACACCAGCAATCGCTTTAGCTCGCTGGAAGAAGTAAATATGGATCCTGAGGAGCCTACGGGGCCTTCTGTTAAAGCCAAAAGGCCTCCCCCGCTAGTCATTAGAAGTAAATTAGAGCAAGCCACGGTATTTTTTAAAAAGATTAGAAGCCTCGTAAAGGGCGAAGTGGAGTTTAAATGTATTGCTAGGGAAGATTATGAAAAAACACTTATAAAAACTAATGTCATTAATGAATTTAAGATAATTAAAACTTACCTTGTCCAACACAATTATCAATTTTACACATATGGCCTTGAGGAGGAAGTGCCAGTCAAAATTGTGTTAAAGGGGCTCCACAGATCGGTAACTAGTGAAGAAGTCAGAAATAGCTTACGTGATCAAGGACATGAACCGTTAAATATCATTCAGTTAACAAGAAAGGGTTCTGATATAAAAATACCTACCTTTATTTTAAAGTATGCTCCTGGGAAAGATATTAAGCCTGTTACTTCAATAAAACACCTATTCTACACAAAAATCTATTGGGAGAAATTCAAAAGCTCCCAAAGGGTACAACAATGTTATAGGTGCCAGGAAATGGGCCATATAAGTGTAAACTGCACCCTCCCTGAGAGATGCGTGCGGTGCGCCGGCCCGCACAAAAACCAGGAATGTAAATCCGACACCTTAAAGTGTGCAAACTGTAAAGGTAACCATGCAGCCAGTAACCCAGACTGTCCAGCCAGGGTTAAAACAGTGAACCTTAAACCTAAAAATCAAACTTCAACAAAATCTATAAATTTGTCTTCATCAAACAAAGTGGAATTTCCCGATTTGCCAAATAGTCGTGGACAAGACTCTCTAGTTCAAAAGCGTACTCTTCCCAAACAAACGATAACTTACTCCCAGGCAGCACAACACTGTTTCAAAACCAATGAACAAGGTCCTGAAAACAGCTCAGAATTCACCTCTGCCTTAATGATAAATATTCTAACAAAATTTCTGAATTTGGTCATAAAGCTTATTGAAGCAAAAGACTCATCTGAGCGTAACTCGATTCTCCGGGAGGAAGGAGACACTATCTTTCGATAATGGCTACACTTCCTTACATCAATATAGTTAACTGGAACTCAAATGGCTTAAGGAACAAAATTGCAGAACTAATTCACTTCTCCAACCAGCGTAATGCCCATGTCATTGCAATTACAGAAACATTGCTCACTCCAGACCTCAGGTTGCGCATACCCGGATTCAAAATCTTCAGATCAGACGTTTTCCATCCAAAACGAGGGGTCTTCTAGCAATAAGAAGTGACATCACTGCGTATCAACGCGCTCTTAGCGACACCGGCCACTTGGAAGCAGTAGCAGCAACTATAAGCACCCCGACTGGTCCAATTACAATAGCCTGCGTATACAACTCTCCCTCAAGATTCCGCCCACTCACTCAACGACATGTCACGTCTTTTAACATTGAAAAGGATTCAATCAAAAACACTTAGAGTCATCGCTCAACCACCTCCTGGCACGAACAACGAGATTATCGAAGTAGGACTCGGAGTTGAACCGTTGATGGAAAATTTAGAAAAAATATCCACAAGGTTTAAGTTCAAATGCGCAAACCATGAGAACCCGCTAATAATTGATATCTACAGGACTTGAAATAAAAAAAAAAAAAAAAATCTAAGAATACCGGGCTAGACCTCATTTTGTTTGAATTAATGAGAAAAATTATACAGGAACACTTTTTTTTTTTTTTTTTTTTCATTAATTTTATTTTTTTAAAAGAACAGAGTTTTTTGCAACTTTTCTCTGAAAGATGAAAATGGACATATGCAGAGCAGAGGCCAACACACATCAGCGCAGGATAAGAGACAGAATAGTCTGAAGCCGCGACACAAAAAATGTAAAATTACAGCGCCCCGAGCGCATATTGTAATTCTAAATGAAAGATAATAAAAATTTATTTATTTATTATTATTTATTTCCTATTTTTGTCATTTATATGGATAGAAGAAATGTATTTAATTGCTAAAATAATGTGTTCTATAATTATATTATTAATATAATACAATTTAATTTTATATGTGAGTTTGTTTCTCATTTTTTTTATCCA
Organism: Euborellia annulipes; assembly: GCA_023213315.1. Lineage (NCBI taxonomy): Eukaryota > Metazoa > Arthropoda > Insecta > Dermaptera > Anisolabididae > Euborellia > Euborellia annulipes. Next base: position 17,205 of record JAKCPI010017558.1, on the reverse strand, counting down.
TCAGGTTATAAAAAGGTCAAAAAAAAGTCACGGAATCACGTTTTTTTGACGTTTCAAAATGTCGTCATCGGTCTGTGACATTAGTCCGTGATTTTTAAGTCATTTTGACGTCAAAAAATTGGTCAAAAAAAAGTCACGGAATCACGTTTTTTTGACGTTTTAAAATGTCGTCATCGGTCTGTGACATTAGTCCGTGATTTTTAGGTCATTTTGTCGTCAAACATAACGTCATTTCTGGTCAGTCTCTGACCAGTTTCCGACGTCATTTTGACGGGTCTCTGCTAGCTGGGCCCCCCCCCCCCCCCTTGTATCCGCCCTTGATCGAGACACATACTCTTTTTATCTTCACTTATCTCAGGTTCTAGGAATCGGATTGAAATAAAAAGGTTGTCAGTTTAATAAAATAAATTATATTTTTGTATACAAATTTGCAAAAAATACGAACATAAGTCTTCTTCTTCTTCTGTCCTCGCCATTATTAATTCCGCGGTGCGGGGTCGGCAGACCTTACTCTCCCCTATCCAATGCTGTTGTCTCCGACAGGCCAAACTCGGTCATGTCTCTCTTGACCCGATGAAGCCAAGTCATCCTAGGTGCTCCTCTGCGTTGTGGTCCGAGGAGTCCCCCATATCGTACACCCAAGGTATTTCGAATAGACAAGGTAGGTCCATTCTGTTCGGGAAAATTCGTCTGTTTTCGGCTCTGATGCCGTGGCGGCTCCTTGCTATTGTTTGCTAATGGGGCCCAATGGGACTATATACAATTCTTCATATTAAATCAAATATTTTTCAATTTACATTTAAATATCACTTATTTGATGTTAATTAAAGATAAATTGGATAAAATGAATTCATAAAATATAGAAATATGCAGGGGTTTATGTAAAAAAAAATCGTTTAACCACAAAATAGCGCTCGATCAGAATTATTTTAATTTTAACTTTTAATCTATATAAGGCTATTAAAAAAAATAGTAATAGGGAGAAAAATATAAGTTAATTAATTTTCGATTCTTAATTAAATAATCAAAGGATTATATTTTTTTTCTATTTAGTTTCTCCTAAAAACTTAAAAAAAATATATATATATATATATATATATATATATATATATATATATATATATATGTTTAGAAAAGGAAGGTTAGACTGAGTTAAAAAAAAAAGAGAATTTTATAAATTTAAATAAATTCCTGCCCTTTGTTCAGAAAAAGCAAAATATTCTTTTGACCTTTGGGTTTATGATCGAGTTCCAAAAAAACCCCTTTTCGGTCTCTTTGTTTAGAAGAATCAAATATTCCGCATGTGGTTTCTCAACGTTTTAAAAGGCAGAAGATAAGTTTCTGGGTTTAACCCTTCATTAAATAAACAATAGTTTTCAAATTAACTAGGCCTAAAGTAATATTAAATTGATTATAATATAATTCACAAAACAAAATTACATTCTAATACATTTCTACTTTTAGTTCAGAAATCTTAAAAACTCTTTAAAACAAACAAAAAAATCTTTAAAACATTACCTTTATATAAAATATTTAAAAAAAAAAACATAATTCTTAAGTTTATTCATATAAATTTGTTATTTAATTATAATTTTTGGCTAAATTTTAAATTTTCATTCTTCATTTATGGCACTGACAAAAAGGTTTCAATTTATATATTTTGCCTCATACAGCACCTGTAATGTGAATAAAAATTAAATCAAATATTCTAGTTTGTTATTTTAATCAGATTTTTATTTTGTACATACCTGGATAAAATTTCTTTAGATATCTTGTGCATTGTATTAGTAGAGAATTGGGATTTGTCAGATTCCACTTTTCGGACATTTTACAACTTAAAATTAATTTTCTTATGTTTGTTTCCTTTTAAGAGACCTAATTTAATAAAAGTTTAATTTAATAAATGCCTATTAACTCCAATTAAATAAAAAAAGTCAAAGTCAAAATACTTACGAATGAAATGACAGTTCGAGGTTATGCCACATCTTACTTATTTCCTTTTTTTACTTCTTATTACATAATAATTGCGCTAAAATCTCATCGTTATATTGTTCAAATAATTAGTCGATAACACAAATAAGGGTGCAAAACTCTATATATGCAAAGTAAATTAAATAAATGCCAAGAAATGAATCGCAAACAAATGAACGCATTGCTTTTCTATGGGCGAGTGGTGGGAGGGAGCCGCCATCCAATCAAAATCGGGTATACCAAAAACTTCGGAAATGGGACTATGGACCTACCTTGTCAATTCGAAGTACCTTGGTTTGGACAAGTCGTACGCCAAGAGAGCAGTGGCGTGGCGAGGACGGTGTACGCAAGGTACTTCGAATTGACAAGGTAGGTCCATAGTCCCATTTCCGAAGTTTTTGGTATACCCGATTTTGATTGGATGGCGGCTCCCTCCCACCACTCGCCCATAGAAAAGCAATGCGTTCATTTGTTTGCGATTCATTTCTTGGCATTTATTTAATTTACTTTGCATATATAGAGTTTTGCACCCTTATTTGTGTTATCGACTAATTATTTGAACAATATAACGATGAGATTTTAGCGCAATTATTATGTAATAAGAAGTAAAAAAAGGAAATAAGTAAGATGTGGCATAACCTCGAACTGTCATTTCATTCGTAAGTATTTTGACTTTGACTTTTTTTATTTAATTGGAGTTAATAGGCATTTATTAAATTAAACTTTTATTAAATTAGGTCTCTTAAAAGGAAACAAACATAAGAAAATTAATTTTAAGTTGTAAAATGTCCGAAAAGTGGAATCTGACAAATCCCAATTCTCTACTAATACAATGCACAAGATATCTAAAGAAATTTTATCCAGGTATGTACAAAATAAAAATCTGATTAAAATAACAAACTAGAATATTTGATTTAATTTTTATTCACATTACAGGTGCTGTATGAGGCAAAATATATAAATTGAAACCTTTTTGTCAGTGCCATAAATGAAGAATGAAAATTTAAAATTTAGCCAAAAATTATAATTAAATAACAAATTTATATGAATAAACTTAAGAATTATGTTTTTTTTTTTAAATATTTTATATAAAGGTAATGTTTTAAAGATTTTTTTGTTTGTTTTAAAGAGTTTTTAAGATTTCTGAACTAAAAGTAGAAATGTATTAGAATGTAATTTTGTTTTGTGAATTATATTATAATCAATTTAATATTACTTTAGGCCTAGTTAATTTGAAAACTATTGTTTATTTAATGAAGGGTTAAACCCAGAAACTTATCTTCTGCCTTTTAAAACGTTGAGAAACCACATGCGGAATATTTGATTCTTCTAAACAAAGAGACCGAAAAGGGGTTTTTTTGGAACTCGATCATAAACCCAAAGGTCAAAAGAATATTTTGCTTTTTTCTGAACAAAGGGCAGGAATTTATTTAAATTTATAAAATTCTCTTTTTTTTTTAACTCAGTCTAACCTTCCTTTTCTAAACATATATATATATATATATATATATATATATATATATATATATATATTTTTTTTTTAAGTTTTTAGGAGAAACTAAATAGAAAAAAAATATAATCCTTTGATTATTTAATTAAGAATCGAAAATTAATTAACTTATATTTTTCTCCCTATTACTATTTTTTTTTAATAGCCTTATATAGATTAAAAGTTAAAATTAAAATAATTCTGATCGAGCGCTATTTTGTGGTTAAACGATTTTTTTTTACATAAACCCCTGCATATTTCTATATTTTATGAATTCATTTTATCCAATTTATCTTTAATTAACATCAAATAAGTGATATTTAAATGTAAATTGAAAAATATTTGATTTAATATGAAGAATTGTATATAGTCCCATTGGGCCCCATTAGCAAACAATAGCAAGGAGCCGCCACGGCATCAGAGCCGAAAACAGACGAATTTTCCCGAACAGAATGGACCTACCTTGTCTATTCGAAATACCTTGGTTCAAACCAGCGGAGACGCCATTCGCGCATTTTGTCAGTGATTGGCGCTATGCCAAATACGAACATAAGTAATATGTATAATTCAAAATATGGTGGTTTAAAAATTCCAATTCTCCGTGATCAGTAGATCTCCTCCCTACATCGTACCTGCTTTGTTCAAGAGCGGATCCAGGGGTGTATCTCGGGGGGGGGGGCGTATTCTGGAGTGACTGGTCGCACAGCACACAATTTTTTCTTAATTTAGGCAATTTAAAGGCGCATTCTGTACTTGTTTGCCAGAATATAAATGCATATCAAATTTTTAGGTATTAATTTTTTATTTTTACATTAAAAATAAATTTTTTTTTTTCGAAAAAAAAGTATTTTTTTTAAATCTCGGGGAGGGGGGTAATTTCCCCCTTTACCTTCTCCCCCCCTTGACTCTGTTTTCAAATTTATTCAAATATAAGGCTTGAGAAGATCTCATAGCTTTTGGTTCTTGTCTTGGGCCTTACATTTGAATACATTTGGAGACAGAGCAGATAGGGTAAAGGGTGGAGGTAGACTGATTAAAGAGAATTAGAAAGTTGCCAAAATATTTTAAACCATCATTTTTTACTTTCTCTTACCCTCAGTAGGAGTAGCCTATCCAGGTGGGGGCGAAGGGCGAAGCTTGCCCCCCCCCCCCATCAAGCTTTTGGCGTCCTTCATGCTTGCGGCTTTCCGGCTTTTTCCTAAAATCTCCTGCTTTTTTTGAAATTTCATAATAAATTCATTTTATATCCGGAGAAAAATTACAATAAAAGCTCGAACAATGATTCTAATCCTAAAAAAAAAAAAAAGCGCCCTAGTTGAGCTTCGCCCCCTGAGCCCTAAACTCATAGGCTAGTTACGCCGGTGCTTATCCTATATCGCAAGGGCGTATAAAAAATTTTTACTTTACTGATGTACTTTTTCAATTATTTTCGGCTTTCAGAAAATTCACTTTAACAATTTCGATTAAATTCATAAATCAATTATTTATTAGATGCTCTTTCAAATGTATTCTCTCATTTTGCTTGTTTGGACAAAAAAAAACAAAAATCTTGTGTAACAAGACATCGCACAGCTTTTGTCAAGTCTGTAAAGTCGTAAAGTTTGTAAAGTCACACCATCTTTTTTTTTTTTTTTTTTTTTTAAGAGAAAAATAATTTTTTTTTTGTTTTAAGTAAGTTTATGCCTTATTGACCTTGAATACACGAGTGTAATATAAAGAAAAAAAAAAAAAAAAATTGAAGGAAATGTTCCATAAACACAGCAGATGTCAATTTGCCTTTTTTTTTTTTTAAATATTATTTATAAGTTATATTAAAATAATAATTTAGAATCTTTAATTAAAAAAAAAAAAATTATAATATATAATAATAAATTCTAACCTCGACATTCCTTGATAATAACCAAATAAAAAAAAAAAAAGGAAATTAGATTACATATCCACGTGTCCCAATTAATATTGTTTCATATTTATTATTCCTATTAATAAACAGGATATAGAAAAGGGGGAGGGGTTGAAAAAAGTGAATTTTTTTTTTTTTTAGAAACTGCATAAGAAAAAAATCTGGTGTGACTGGTCGCATACACACAATCATTGGCGTAGCCAGAAATTTTTGATGGGGGGTTTAAGATTATTTTAGGGTTTTTATAAATCATTTTGGTTCGTTTTTTTAGCTAGAGTAAATTATTATATTTTATTTTCTCTTACCCTATGTGAAATATAATTTGTATTAAATATCTAGTCATGGCTTGGGTCCCATGGGGGCGGGGGGTTTGAACCCCCCAAACCCCCCCCCCCCCCTCGGCTACGCCTATGCACACAATACATACACAAATACTTTCAATTACCAAAGATAAAAAATAAAGTTGTGTTCTGTGCTTGTCACACCAGATTTTTTTTGTGTCGACTTTTATTTAGTTTCCGTCGATACTGGTACTTTACTGATGTACTTTTTCAGTTCTTTTTTTTTCGATTTTCTCAAAATTCGCTCCGTCCCGGGCTTGGTGTAGTTGGTAGCGTGCCTACCTTCTATACCAAAAGTCGCCGGTTCGGACTCCAGGCAGTCCGATGATTTTATTTAAGCCGTTTTGGATACCAACATAGGCGCCGGAACTGGGGGAGGGGGGGCAAGGCTACATTACCCTCCCCCCTGGCATCCTAAAGGAGGGGACAGAGGGGGCAATATGTCTTCTTTTATTTCATTTATTTTTAAAAATGATACATTTTTACTTTTAGTAAGGAAGAAAGAAAAGAGGGATTGCAGCTATGTTTATTTCGTTTATTAATCGCTTCAAGCCGACGTTTCGGTCAGATTGGTCCTTATAAAATATTTTACACAATTGTGCCATTCGACATTTTGAGGAATTTTGTAGGCACGCTTCAGCCCTGATGATGGTCGTATATCTGACCGAAACATCTTTTTATACCTTATTGAAAACGTGTCTGAGAATTTTTTCAAATTTTTGAACCCAGCCAAAAAAAAGTTATAGCATTTTCAAAAAAACATTGACTTTCTTTTTTAAATTTAATCGTTAAACTGACAAAAATTAACTTATCGGGACGTTTTTTACTTTCTCTTAGCCTATATATGAAATATATAGAGAGAGAAAGTATTGCGATCATGTCAAAAATTCGATGTCGAGATTTTGATGGATATACATGTTTTGAGGTCCCCTGAGTCCAAAAAAAGTGGGTCCCGCAAATTGGTCTGTGTGTGTGTGTGTGTGTGTGTGTCTGTGTGTCTGTGTGTCTGTATGTGTGGAACCATTTTTTTAGCAAGAAGGAATTGAGCTACCGGATTGAAATTTTATATTTAACTTAGGTACCTTTGAAGAATCTCAAAATAAGCTTTTGAACAAAATCGGCCAAAAAGTACTAGTACTTTACTGATGTACTTTTTCAGTTTTTTTCGATTTTCTCAAAATTCCCTCCAAGGATTTTTTTAAAATTCAAAAATCAATTATTTTTTAGATGCTCTTTAAAATGTATATTCTCATTTTGCCGTTGAAATCTTCTGAAGACCACTTTACTCTTGTTCTTCATAGGAAAGATAGAAATGGTTGCCATGGTAACGGAATTTAAATCTTTTTCTTTTTATTAGATTAAAAATCAATTATTATTTAAATTCCCATTTTTTTAAAATTTATTTGTGTCTTTAATTGTTTCAAAGAAAACATATATGTCTCTCTCCCACTTGCAAACATTATCGTCTCTCTCTACTCTTTTTAAATTCCCTTTCCACCTTATCTTCGCATAGAAACAATGTTAATTTCCTATAGGGATTTGTATGTTAATTTCGATTCAAAAGGGGGTCCCCTTTAGAACTTTTTAGGCATTTAAAATTTTTTTTCCAATTCTTATGAAATTTTGTATTTATTTACGATTCTATATTGTGTATAAAATGTCCAAATATGAGATTAAAATTTTTAAAAATAACCATAGTTTATTTCAAGCAGTCAACATTTAAAATCCAAGTTTGAAACTAAGGTGCTATCGGAAACTAAATATATCTCGACACAAAAATCTGGTGTGACCAGCACAGTGCGCAACTTTCTCTACCGAAGGGTAAGAGAAAGTTGTGTGCTGTGCGCCAGTCACACCAGATTTTTTTTTTTTTTTGAAATTTTTGTCTTTAAATGTACTTTTCAGAAATAAATATGACAAAATATTACAGATTCATTTTGAACGTTTTTTTTTTTGACATTTTCGGAAAAAAAACAAAAATTTCGGGATGAATGAAACTTTTTTTTTATAAAAAACTTTGATTTTTTCTACAAATGCTCTGAAATTTTCAGAGTGGGATTATTTCACATTCTATTTTTTTTTTCTTTTAATTGAAAAGAATTTTTTTTCTCAGCTTATTTATCATGACGGGTTAAATTAACAACAATATTAAAGACTCTTAAATTCTTCCAGGATTCACCGAGATTCTAGAAAATTGAAAATAATAATAAAAATAATATTTAGAGGTGATGGTCAATTCCCGTCCCAAGCGAGAAAAATTTATTTCATTTGAATTGACTACAAATCATTTGAAATAAATAGGGTTGGGGTCTAAAAGGCGAAAAAGACCTTAAAAAAAGTACAATAAAATTAAACAACAAAACTTTATTTTTTCAATTGTTTAAACAATTTACATGTTCTTGATTTAGTAGAATTTGAATAATCTTTTACAATAAGACAATCATTTATACCCGGTATAACAGAATGCACTTTTTGAGTACCGACGATAGGTTTAGTTTTTGAAAATCGGATTTCTAAGCTTTTACTTGACGCTTCAAATTCTTCAGTAGTTGAATACACAACTAATTTCTAATTTTTTCAGGATAATGGAATTTTCTCGATTTTCATCACCTCTAACTATTATTATTATTATTTTTCTTCAATTTTCTAGAATCTCAGTCAATCCTGGAAGAATTTAAGAGCACCGTCATGATAAATAAGCGGAGAGAAAAAAAAAAAATTTTTCAATTTAAAAAAAAATAGAACGCGAAATAATCCCACTCTGAAATTTTCAGAGCATTTGTAGAAAAAATCAAAGTTTTTTATAAAAAAAAAAATTAAAAAAAAAAAAAGTGTCATTCATCCCGAAATTTTTGTTTTTTTTCCGAAAATGTCAAAAAAAACGTTCAAGATGAATCTGTAAAATTTTGTCATATTTTTTTCTGAAAAGTACATTTAAAGACAAAAATTTCAAAAAAAAAAAACGTCCCGATAAGTTAATTTTTGACAATTTTACGGTTATTTAAAAAAAAAGTCGATGTTTTTTTGAAAATGCTATAACTTTTTTTTGGCTGGGTCGAAAAATCTGAAAAAATTCTCAGACACGTTTTCAATAGGGTACAAAAAGATGACAAAGTTTCAGCCAAATCAAAAATGGTCGGGTTCAAAAGTGGTCGAGTTGGCGTGGAATGCCCCATATATATATTTCCAATATTCATAATAATGACGTTGTAAACCATGTAAATTGATGGCTACAATAAAATTATTATTATATATATAGGTATATATTAAATATAGCCTATAGATAAGAGAAAGTAAAAGCTAAGAATTTGAGCCCTTTAGTCATGACGCTTTTCTCTCAAATAAGATTCCAAGCAACCCTTAAGGGGTTGATTCTTTTTCAGTTCATTCAAGTTTTTTGATCAATTTATAATTTGTTTTAAGAATTTTACAATTTTCACTTGCTATGCTATGCTAATTTTCTTAACAAAGAATATTGTTGATTGCTTTAAGGCTTTGTAATTTTAAGGAATGTTTCTTTTAATAGATAGAAAGAATCTCTCTTCATTTTATATATAGCTCTAGGGTTTTTCAATTATTTCAGAAAATCCTCGCCCCCCCCCCCCACTGGGCCTCGTCCCTCATCATTATTATTATTATTATACTTTGACTTGTAAAACAGACATTCTTCTCTTTTTCTTTTTAAGAAACTTTATTTCACAAAGAATCTTTAAATCTTTTGTATTAAATATTCAATCATTAGTTCTTAAGAGAGAAGAGGGACAAAAAAAAAAAAAAAAATTAATACTAAAATATAGGGTGTTCGTTATTAAAAGTTTTAATAAAGAAATTTCCATAAGAGGCGAGAAAGGGAAATAAAAAATTCCCTTGAATAAACTTTTTTTTTTAAATATTAATTTCCAATAATCACACAGTCCATCAAATCATAAGAGATTATTGGGACATCGAGCTATAACTTTTTTAATGACTTTTAAAAAATTATCGTAATTAATTTTTTTGTTATCAATCAAATACAAAATAACAATCTGTCCCAATAATCTTTAATTTTTTTTAAATTTAAAAATGAATTTATTGTTATTATTAATCACATATTAATTAAGAAATTTTTAAAATAAGCTTAGATGATTTATTTAAAAATCAACTGTCAAATTAGATCAGCATTCTTGCAATAGATGGCAGGCTAGTCTAACAGCCGATCCAGTATTCCTATATTGGCCTATATTTATATATTTTTATGCTTTTATAAAAGATACATAATATATAATAACATTTATAAAGTATTTATTGTTAAAAGATCAATTAAAATCAACCAAATGCATTAAATATTATTAGCTACCATTCTGACATCTCTTGGCAAATTTTTGAATTACTTGATATTTGGGCATACTGTTAATGACACACAACGCCATCTTTTCCATTTTCTTCTCAAATCACGAGGTAGTCTGCTATTAATGGATGTCAAACAAAAACTAAAAGACGCAGCTGGTTCAAATTTCAGCTGATAGTTGCTTGCTGACAGAAGCAGTGTTGCCATTTCAGTTAAGAGGCGGGAAATTTAAAAAGTCATGGACTTATTGACCTACCCTCGTATATGGACGATGTTATGCACGAACGAACTAAGCGCGCCATTAACGTAAATCAGAGATAAAGGAGATTTCATTTGCACAATTAGTAAACAAAACCAATGGCAATGACTTTTTTTCTTGTTTTATAAAAAAAAAAAAGTGCTGTGATTTAAATAAAGAAATAGATCTTCTTTTTCCCTTCAAGATGGCGGACTTATTTCAATTTTGATCATAATGGCTCTTGGTTCCTTTATGCATTACATTGTCCATATGTTAATATATAGAAAGAGAGATTTGATTCATGTCGAAAATTCGATATTGAGATTTTGATGGAAATACAGGTTCCCTGAGTCAAAAAAGGTTTATGTTTGAACAAAATATCTCAAGAACGAAACGAGTTAGGAGGTTGAAATTTTATATTGAAGTTAGGTATAAATAAAATAAATAAAACGAATTTTTTAAAAATTAGTTTTATATTTCAGAACATCATTTTGGACATCTGGCTGACAAGTTTTCCACTTGTTTCGGCACAATGAACTGCCGTCTTCAGAGCCAATTTTAACTACAAATAACATATTAGATTAATGATATATAAAAAAAAAATTACATAGAGAGGTAACATAATGTGATAATTAGAAACTCTATGTAATTTTTTTATATATCATTAATCTAATATGTTATTTGTAGTTAAAATTGCCTCTGAAGACGGCAGTGCATTTTGCCGAAACAAGTGGAAACTTGCGCAAACTTGTCAGCCAGATGTCCAAAATGATGCTCTGAATTATAAAACTAATTTTTAAAAAATTCGTTTTATTTATATCCACATTTACCATCTGTGAATTGACCAAGAAAAAAACTACTGACTTTTAAATTAATTTAAATCAATTATTTTTTAGATGCTCTTTAAAATGTATATTCTCAAAATTGTTTGAAGCCCAATTTACTCTTGTACTTAGGTGAAATGTTTGTCAAAACTTTCCCATGTTTATAAATTTTTCCTCTGACGGGCGTGTCAAGCACAGGACATACCTTTCAATTACCTAAGTTAAGAAAAAGTTGAGTGCTGTGAGACTAGTCACACCAGATTTTTTCATATTATGATAAAAATTCTTAAAAAAAAAAAAAAAAATTGAGAGGGGAGACTGATTTTTAATTATTCTTTGTTCCCTTCTTTCCCTTTCAATAAAAAAAAAAAAATTTTAACAATTAACACAAAATTTATCGTTTCTTATATTGAACATCTTTATTTTACTATTTCTTTTTTTTTTTTTTAATTCAAACATAAATTTTAATCAGTCGAATTTTCTCTGCTGATTAAACAAAATAAATATCTTTTAAGGGGGGAAGGGGGAGAAGAAGAGGGAGGCGGCTGAGGGGTTAATTGTCAGCAAGCGAGGTAATGGCGCGAAAACCTCCCTTCTTAAAATAGAGAGAGAGAGTGAACACACCCTTAAAAAAAAAAAAAAAAAAAATTCGATAAAAATGTCGCATCCACCCCCCCCCCTTCCCTTCCTTGAAGGAACAGCATCCACCCTCCACTCTCTCCATCCATCCTTATCAGCCAATTGAAATCTTTATTAAAATCCGTCGTTGAAAGTTCTTTTAATTCTGTAAATATTACAAATTTCTACATTAGGGAGATAAACACTCACCCCCCCCCCCCAACTCCCATCCTAAATGAGTCTTATGGTGAGATTATTATTATTATTATTATTTTTTATCTCTCTCTCTCTCTCTCCTCGCTTTTACTTTCACGTCTTAAAAGTAATCCGATTAATGTTCCAAATAAAGTTTCGGCGCCAACTACCCCCAAGAGTTAAATAAAATATATATATCTGGATGCACACATTAAGGGGAAATAGAATTATAGTATCAACCAAAAAAACATGAACAACAATACTAATAAATAAAATTAATTAATTATCGTAATAATATATATTCTTTTCTTTCCTTTATTTTGTTTTATAATTAATTAATTAATTATTGTAATAATATATATTCTTTCCTTTCCTTTATTTTCGATTAATATAGATAACAAAATAAACAAACTAGAGCAAAATGAGAATATACATTTTAAAGAGCACCTAAAAAATAATTGATTTATGAATTTTAAACAAAATCGTTGGAGCGAATTTTGAGAAAATCGAAAAAAACTGAAAAAGTACATCAGTAAAGTACTAGTACTCTTTAGCAGGTGTTGTTCAAAAGCTTATTTTGAGTGTCTCGGAGGTTACCTAACTTAAATATAAAATTTCAGCCTCATAACTCAATTCCTTTATGCTAAAAATCGTTACACTCTGACCAATTTGCGGGACCCACTTTTTGGACTCAGGGGACCTCAAAATATATTCGTCAAAATCTCGGCATCGAATTTTTGACAAAAAAAAAAAAAAAAAAAAAAAAATAATAATAATAATAATAATAAAATAAATAAATTCCCGATAAGCTACTGTAATTTTCACATTTCCCACTATTTCCATTGGTCCTTTGCCGAATTAAAATTCTGATACTAGAAACAAAAGATCCCATCATATGCACTAGTAGAACTTGTCATTTCCAGTCTTTCTTTGTCCCTAGGACCTCCCGCTGTCTGTTTATTTTTCTTAAAACTTAGATTTCACTTACCTGTATATTTGATGTTTGAGTCTCTTGGTTATCCCCTTAGATGATTGTAATTTTTATTTATACAGTTTATTTAACGTTTGTTGAGGTCTCCAGTTTTGAAGATGTTAGATGATGTTCTTAGATTTAAATTCCTTATATTAAATAATATAAACGTGTTCGATAATGAATTTATTAAAATTTGAACAACAATACTAATAAATAAAATTAATTAATTATTGTAATAATATATATTGAAATAATATACAACTAAATGAATCAAATTAGAGTTTTTTTTTTGGGAAGTCTAAAAAAAAATTCAGAATTTCGGGTTCTATTTCTCATTATAAAATAATTAAAGGTAATTAATTATAAATAATAATTAAATCTTTTAAATGAAAAATAATAAAATTTATTATATAATTAAATTTTCTTATTTATAATTTCTATAGAAACACAGGGTGAAGGAGTATGGGAGAGGGAATCCAACCCTGAGAAATTATAAACATGCTGTTAATGCTGTTAAAATTTTAAATCGCTTACTGTTAGAAATAATAAAAATAAAAAAATATTTTATATTCTTTAAAGTTTATCATGTTGACTAGTGGGGGCAATTACCTTTCGGATGAACGGAACCACTAGCGGTCCCAGGGGGGGGCCCAGAGGGGCCCGGGCCCCCCCATTGGACTGACAAAAATTCAAAAGTTTTATTTAATATTTTAAAACTAAACAAAAAATTATAAATTTGCCAGAATAGATAGCTAAAAACGCAGATTTTAGTGCCTAATTTTCAAAAAATTTTTCCAAGCCCCCTAGACCTCCGGAAGTAGTCTGTCCGGATCTGGCCTCAATAAATCATGGTAACCCTAGGTATGATTATACTGTGCTACAAAATGAAACTTTTTTTCTGGCCCCGAGAAAATTCCTTCAGATTCTTAAGTAAAATGACCTCCTGAATCCAAATATGACCTTCGTTTACCCCCAGCACGTACCGTTTTCGGGGGTAGCCCCCTACTTAGTTCCACCCCTTTTCGTTAATTATAGGGCCACGAAAAAAATTTGGAGGGATGAAAAGGAATATTTTAGCCTTAACATTTCTTCAGAAGGTCTAGAGAAGTGAAAAGTTAAAAAACATTAACATTTGGATCTAAGGGGGGGATGCGGGGGAGGATTTTGTCCCTTAAAATGCAAAAAAATCATTAAAAATGATCAATTTTTTCTGATTTTTCACAATTTTTTCACTGATTTTCTACATATTCAGACGGACAGACCCACCTCACCCTTCCTTAAACATCCCTCAACTAAAAAAAAATATATAGGATAAAGCAGGTGTGGGGTGTGAGCGATTCCGAAGCCCTTGCAAGAAGAATTTTTTTCAAACTTTGACAAGAAATAATTTCTACCCCTTTATATAAAAGATGGCAATATTGAAGGACTTAGAAGAATCCGTAAATATAACTTTAAATTTGTGGAGATCAGCCCAAAAAAAAAGTTATAGGCTCATATTTGCCAATTTGACCAACTGAGCTGTGAATCTTCCATCTTCTTGCAAGCGCTTCGGAATCGCTCACACCCCACCCGCTTTATCCTATATATTTTTTTTTAGTTGAGGGATGTTTAAGGAAGGGTGAGGTGGGTCTGTCCGCTGGAATATGTAGAAAATCAGTGAAAAAATTGTGAAAAAATCGATCATTTGAAAATGATTTTGATGATTATTTTAAATGATTTTTTTGCATTTTAAGCGACAACACATCCCCCACTTGGATCCAAATGTTAATGTTTTTTAACTTTTCACTTCTCTAGACCTTCTGAAGAAATGTTGAGGCTAAAATATTCCTTTTCATCACTCCAAATTTTACTTTCTCTTACCTATGTATATATGTAATATATATATATAGAGAGAAAGTATTGGATTCATGTCAAAAATTCGATGTCGAGATTTTGATGGATCTTCACGTTTTGAGGTCCCCTGAATCCAAAAAAGTGGTTTTCGCGACATGGTCTGTCTGTGTGTGTGTGTGTCTGTGTGTCTGTGAACAAAATATCTCAAGAACGAAAAGAGCTAGGAAGTTGAAATTTTATATTTAAGTTAGGCACCCCCATGGGACGTGACACGAAGCTTTTGAACAAAATCGACCAAAAAGTACTAGCACTTTACTGATTCACTTTTTCAGTTTTTTTCGATTTTCTCAAAATTTGCTCCAACGATTTTTTTTTTAATTCAAAAATCAATTATTTTTTAGATTCTCTTTAAAATGTATATTCTCATTTTGTCATTGAAACCTTCTGAAGACCACTTTACTCTTGTACTCCATAGAAAAGATAGGAGAAATGGTTGCCATGGTATCAAAATATAAATATTTTCCCATACTTATAAATTTTACATCTTGAATTCAATTGTACCCTACTGTCGGAAACTAAATACATGTCGACACAAAAAATCTGGTGTGACAAGCACAGTACACAACTTTCGATTACCGAAGGTAAGAGAAAGTTGTGTGCTGTGCGCCAGTCACACCAGATTTTTTTTCTTGGCCCTATAATTAACGAAAAGGGGTGGAAATAAGTAGGGGGCTCCCCCCCGAAAACGGTACGTGGTGAAGGAAAACGGAGGTCATATTTGGATTCAGGAGATCATTTGACTTAAGAATCTGAAGGAATTTTCTCGAGGCTTTTTTTCTTGTAGCACAGTGTTATTAATCATGATATTTCAGTAAACTTGGTAATTTTTTACAATTGATCAATTTTTGACTTGCTCACGTTTTCGTGTATGTTAACGGTTACAGAAATATAGCTCTACATTGTTTAAGGGTTAAAAGGTGGCTATTAAAACTTTTTGAAGATGGCTACTAAGCGAGAGTGACGTATCATTTTGATATTATTCAAATTAGACAATACAATTGTTTAAATGATTTTCGGACAATTTTTTTTTTTTAAATTTCATTTAAGATCTTTTTCGGCATCGAAGGCCATTGATTTCAATAGGATTGGTAGCCGATCTAATTGAAATAAATTGTCGCATGAGACGGGATGCGAACCCGCGGTACAAATGGCCAGCACGCTACCTATTACACCAAGGCCCGAGGGCATCTTCGGTACTCAATGACGAGCGAAATATGTTCTGACACGAGTCTTCAAAATTGTACCGTTTGTTTTAGCATATTATAAAATTTGTAAACGAATACAGTTCTTTTTCAATGTTAATTTGGATCCGGAACTAAATAAATATCACCCCTATTACCCACTACTCTTCTGGTGTGCGCCACTGCCTCTTCACCTTCTCTACATAAATTTTGGACCAATGGCTAACAATCCCAGTGAAATAAATAGAGACGGGGTTTAAATGGCTTTCGCTGCCGAAAAAAAGCTTAAATGAATAAAAAAAAAAAAAAAAATTTGGGCCCCCCCTTGACCAAATCCTGGGACCGCCACTGAACGGAACCAATAGGAATATTAACAATCTTTATTTGTTTATCATTTGGTTTACAAAGAAGATTTACATTAGAGAAAAATAATTTTTCATACAATTGAGAATCTTAAGGGGGTTCGTCTAAACGTACTTTAAAAAAAATTAGACTATTATAAGGAATTTTTCAATGCGGTTTTTTTTAAAATGAATTAAATTCATAAGAGATTATTGGGATATCGAGCTATAATTTTTTTAATGACTTATTAAAAAATTATCGTAATTAATTTTTTTGTTATCAAGCAAATACAAAAAAACAATCTGTCCCAATAATCTTTAATTTTTTTTAAATTTAAAAATGAATTTATTGTTATTATTAATCACATATTAATTAAGAAATTTTTAAAATAAGTTTAGATGATTTATTTAAAAATCAACTGTCAAATTAGTTCAGCATTCTTGCAATAGATGGCAGGCTAGTCTAACAGCTGATCTCCAAATAGCCTATATCTGGTCGATATTTATATATTTTTATGCTTTTATAAATGATACATAATATATAATAACATTTATAAAGTATTTATTGTTAAATGCATTAAATATTATTAGCTACCATTCTGACATCTCTTGGCAAATTTTTGAATTACTTGATTTTTGGACATACTTTTTATGACACACAACGCCATCTTATCGGGAAAAACATGCGTAACACCTTCGCTCCCGTTCCCCCTTAACTAATATATATTTTCTTTAGGATAATAATACAGAAATATATATTTATATTAATTCGCTGAAAAATTGCTGAATATAATTTAAAGCGATGGTCCGCCTCAAGCGGTATATTCATTAGTTAATTGACGTTATGGCAGCCACGCAAACCAAAAATTGAGCTTATTTTTATTTTTGTTAATAGCTCAAATTTTAAACTAAAA
>JAKCPI010017557.1:0-80705 GCA_023213315.1 Euborellia annulipes | reverse complement strand
TTTTTTCGACGAGATTTTTTTCGTCGAGTTTGCTTTCGGCGAGAAAATTTTTGGCGACTTTTTTTCGGCGAGAATTATTATATTACACCGGCACTACATTTAAATTTTCCAGAAATCAATTATAAATAAAAATAAAAAATTATCCAGCAATTTTTTGTTTTGCGGACCATTTGGCCCCCCTTTGTGAGTGGCGCCCGGGGCATCATGACCCCCCTTGCCCCCCCCCCCCCCTCGCTACGCCACTGTAACAAGTGGAACTCAAAACATATATTCCCATCAAAGTCTCGACACCGAATTTTTGACATGATTGCAATAGTTTATCTCTATTTATTATATTACAAATATAGGTAAGAGAAAGTAAAAATTTCAAAACAAAAGAAATGAATTTACAAAAATTTTTCAATACTACAATCCCTTCCTTTCCGTCTTTCCGCTTTTTCTGGCCTTATTTTCTTTTAACACCCTTCTATTTATATTTACATATATTTTTTAAAGAACTGTATCTGTATTAGGTGAATTTTAATTAGAATTAATAAATATGGGTTCGCATTAATATGAATTGAATTATCCTATCATATACCGAATCAACAAGACAAGATTCTAAAATAATTTCATTTCTCTTTCTCGAAGAAAAAAACAAAAACTATAATAATTCCAAAGTATCCACGTACTAACAATAAAAGAAATTAATTTTCAAAATGTTGAACATGGTATAGACATTTATTTCAATTCATTTTCATTTACTCGCTAGAAAGAGACAAGATGCAGATGTCGCTTTTCTTTTCTTTTCATTATCATTTCCTCTCTCTTTTCTCTTTTAAACTTTTATCAGCCAAAGAAAAGGCCAAATGTCTCTTTTGCTATAGATAGAGAAAGAGGAACGGAAAACGGAAGGAAGTGACACGATTGCATTGATAATGCATATTAAAAGAAAAGAGCTATCGTCACCATTTTATTCTAGAAATATATGTTTGCGATTGATTTTAAGGTGTGAAAGAAAAGAAAAAGAAAAAGTTAATAGCACCGGAAGGGAAGGATAAATCGGGGAAGTCTCAATTGAAGACGAAAAATTATAAAAATAATTACTGCAAGGTTGGAAAGACAGCCAAGAGATATTTAAAAAAAAAAAACTTTTTTTTTGACGTTTCGTGCGTGCTCTAGCTCAGGATAATTAATAAATTATTTAAAAATTAATAATAAAAAAAGTCGAAACGTTGTACAGTATTTACATTGTTATTGGTATATTTTAATAAATGATTAATACAAAAATTTGGTCTATAATTAAAAATTCCCCTAATATTAAATATCCAAATGACTTAAATAAAATCATAGAACTGCCTGGGATCCGAACCCGCGACCCTTGGTATAGAAGGCCGGCACGCACCAGACCAATCCCGAGGGCTTAAAAGATATTTAATTAAATTAATTTTTTTAATTTTGTACAGTTTATATACCCGTAGATATATTTTTAAATAAGTCTATATATTTGGAATAATATAAAATTTAATAAAAAATATCAGAGCCCTTGGGAAGGGGAGGGGGCAAATTACGTCTCTGCTTTCGCCTTTGGGTTACAGCGGGTTATTTTTTATTTTTTTTAAAGGCCCATTTTGGTAGTTTGCCGAATCCAGGCCTAAAGTAGATAATTCAAAATATTGTCCATACTACAATGGGACCAGACACAAAGGAATAAATACAATATGTAGAAGAGAATCAAGACTAGTATGAAAAGAGATTGTGGATGAGAGCACGCTGTGGCAATTTACGTGGGTGTAAGGGAGCTCGGGTAAATGAAAGAAAGACCAAATGTGTAGAGGGTGTGTAAAGGTACTATAAACAAAAGAACACAGAAATCTTGAAAGGTGGAATTGGGTTGAAGAAGGATGAATAGTGGAAGCGACTGAGTGGATATAAAATATATGAAAGGACCAAGGATCTCTTGAAGAAAATCGGAAGAAATAAAACCAGGAAAGTAACTTCTCTACCGTAGGCTCTAGTTGATACATTGAATTCAGGGTCGGTTTTAGGCATTTGCCGCCTCTAGACAATGGATTCTTGCCGACCCCTCCCCCTCCCCTTCAAACACATAGAGTGGTATTTATAATGCCTTTTTGTCTATTGAGTGTGATTGATGTGAATTAGAAAAGTTTCTGATTATATGTATTGCTTGGTAATCTAGGTCCTGAAGATGGGCGACGTTTAGTTCCTAGAGACTTTCCTAATGGTCCGATATTTACCAAAAGCTTTTCAGTTCTTGGCCTCTATCCCTAGTTTATGTGTGCAAAATTCCAAAACAATTGAATGAATAGCTTTGAGTTTTCGTTGACGAAAAAAATTACCACAGACATACACACAGACGCACAGACATCATTCCAAAAACTACTTAAATGGATACAGAGGACCTCAGAACGCATTTTGGCAGCTTCAGAAAAATTTCGTATTTTTTTTACGATTACATTAACTTTACCTGCACAACCTATGGTTGAAAGGCAAAGTTAAAAAAGTTCTTGAATTATTTGCAATTACGCGAAGTTAATCCATTTTTGTAGAATGACCCGTTTATATTTTCGGACTTCTAGGCAAGCTTGAGGAGGTGATTTGTCTATGGCTGGTTAGTGGGCAAAAAAAAAATGTATTATTTAGTTTACTATAGTGTCCAGGTCAGGGTTAAATCTCACCCTTTTTAAAAAAGTTTCAAATTTTATTTCATAGTTTATTTTTATCGATTATCGGCTTTATTTTAATCATTTCCTTATCTCGATCAATCGGGTTTATTCCAATTGGTTTTTAGCTTTGAAAGAGATTAATTCTACAATAGAATTTCGATATGGCAATTTCTAGCTGACCTGCTCCGCTCTATCGGTGGGATTTCGTCGTAAGACGTATTCTCTCTCTCTCTCTCTCTCTCTCTCTCTCTCCCTCTATCTCATCCCATTTTGGGCTCTTTCTTCCCTTTGGTAGAGATATCGATTCGTGTTCAGCTTCCATTCCCATGCAGTAAGGTGTATATCGAAGGGGATGCTTAATATCCTCATCCCTACTATCCCCAGATACACCTACTACTATTTTGACAGCTAACGGTTTGTGACGTCCCCAAAAAAAAGGATATATCTTGTAAAAGGGAAAACCTACACCCCTCTCTTGTATAAAATATTATATTTGCCAAACTTATCCATTTCCTATATATACCATGGGGAACATAAACATTTGCACCCTAACAGATTTGCAAGACGCCTACTAGTTAGGCAGCCCAATCGACTCACCACTACATATGCAGTGTCTGTGTGAATTTACCTGAGCTAGGGTTCTGAGGGTCTTTTATGATAGACCATAAACCAACCCTTTTGAACAATCTATATAGCGATATAGCGTAGCCTTTTCATATCATATGAATTTGATCTCAAATTAATAGAATTTCAACATTTTAATTAATCTTATCTTCTTATTTGGAAAAAATTAACTTATTTCACAATTTGAACGAAACTTATGTCCCAATTTTTAGTAAATTTTTTCCGATATCTATAGACCTTTATACCAGGTAATAATATCTCGGGGCGTTAAAATATTCTTATTTATATTCTTAAAAAAAAAAAACTGTTATTTTGGATTTTTGTAACGAGAGGTCTTACAACATAGAATGTGGCATGTTCAGACAATAGATAAAATTTAAATAAAATAAGAGAAAGTAAAAATTTGCGAATTCTTCTTTCTATCTCGCAATGCAAGAAGCCAGATCGATGAAATTTAATAAATAATTCTTGCCCTAAAATTGGAGATCTGTTTCAAATTTTGTAGTAAATACTTCAACCGGAAGTAGGCCTACTTTACCTAAGATTATAGAAGTATTTTAAAAATGTAATATTTTTAGTAAAGAAAGTGAGAAAGAAATGCACTTCTCTTTTGAGTAGCAAAGTGGCGAAAATATATTTCAATTCTTTGCTATCGATTCTGGCCTATTAATTTGTTGCCCGGCTATTTAAATGTATGGTATATGTTTATAAAACTTTCAAACCCTTCTTACCAAGAATGGAATTAGGCCACTTTCAAAATTAATAACCAGATTAAAATATTTTTAAAAGGTAATTTTTATAATCATAGGTAAAGTGCTAACTACTTCCGGTTGAAGTATTGTAATTACTCCAAAATTTGAAACAGATATACAATTTTAGGGTAAGAATTATTTACTAAATTTCACCGATCTGGCTACTTGCATTGCGAGATAGAGAGAGGAATTCGCAAATTTTTATTTAAAATGTATCTATTTTCCAAAGGGATGGTTTATGGCTTCTTCATAAAATACCCTCAGAACCCTAGCTCAGGTAAATTCACACAGACACTACATATGTAGTGGTGAGTCGATTGGGCTGCCTAACTAGTAGGCCTTGCAGTAGGTCTTGCAAACCTGTTAGGGTGCAAATGTTTATGTTCCCCATGGTACATAGTATATTTCTAAAACTAGATTACATCGAATATCCCGATCAGTCTACAGAAATTTCTTTGAGACTGAATGATTGTATGGACTTTTATATTTTATTCTTTTTTTTTGAATAGAAATATATAAATTGTTATTTTGAAAGCGATATTGGATTTATTTTTGATGAATTAAAAAACATCGAAAGGGGATTTATTTATAATTTAATTTATTTTTATTTTTCAATAAATAAGTTTCTTGATAACATTGTCTGGTTAATACCCGCAGGAGATGAGTGACCCCTTCACTGGAACGCCATTTGAGGGGGGGCAGGGGGGCATTTGTCCCCTCAAGGCTTTGGAATAAAATAGTAAATTCTGAGCTTAGCCCCTACTAACAAACAAACTCACCCTCTCTATAAATAAGTATAGATAAAAATAAAGAGGTTTAGGCCTATATATGTTTATATGTAGAGTAGCACATAAGAAAAACAAATTTTTGCCCCCCCCCAAGCAAAAAATGAAATGACGTCCCTGCCCCTTCAAATCAAATTAGTTCCCTCAATGCCATTGTCACTGTTTCTAACTTAAGCGAGTCTTTTGTTAAGAGATCAACAAGTCTTTGAACTTTGATATATTATCAGTAAATAATACAACTACTATTATAATCATTTTAAATAAATCTCTTTTGTTAAACGAATAAAAAAAAAAGTTTCGGTTTTAAAACAAATTGATAAAAGGGATCTCATTAAACAAAGTTAACTAAGCAGCTTCTTTAAATGATATCGGATTTTTAATTAAGAGTCCCAAAAGGAGTAGTGTAATTGTTTTTTTTTTTTTGTGTGTGAAATTGAAGGTAGATATATTAAATAACAAAAGAAAGGAAGAATAAAATAAATCTTTGAGTAGCTTTTAATCCAATAAGAAATATTTCGAATAAGAGTTTTGTTTTAATTTCGTTTCCGACGAAAGGATGGTCCACCAGAGAGTCTATTGTATGATATAAAGTGAATAAGTGACTTGAATAACTTGTAGTCGACATCATTGGAATTTCAGAAATGAAATACTTCAAAAGAACGAGACTTCAAAAGACTTGAAAAGTCTGGTCAGAAACGGAGAGCTGGTTTTTTCATGAAATATTCCACTAATATTTTGGGTCTCTGTTCCTTTATTTGATACAAATAAATTTAATTAAATTCTCATCTAATAGAGTTAAGATGGGGCAAAGATAAGCAGTTTTTTTTTGGGGGGGGGATTTTTTTTTACCTTCCTATGAAAGATACAATAAAGATTGGAACATCCCGGAAAGCCTGATAACTCGACTTTCTTATATAATTTTATTGGTTTCCAAATCAGTAAAATAAGAGTAGCAGAGGTATTTAAACAAAAATTTTCATTTGCGGACCTTCGGGGTAAAGATCCGCACTAGCGGGGCAATCGTCCGTAGGTGTGAACGATTGCCCCTGGTACTATTAATTTAAATATATATAAATTAATACCCTAAGAGGAAAATTAGTTCAGAGTTGGGCACCAACTAAATGTTGATTAAAAATTTAGTTAAAGTAAACAAATCATATCAAGAATCTAGTATGCTTTATTTAATTTGAGTAAAAATTTAGTTAAACTAAAAATAACAAATCAGATTTCTGATATGATTAAATTAATTTGAGTAAAAATTTAATCAAATTAAATTAATTTTAATCAGATAACTAAACTTAACTAAATTTTGATTAATATATATTTCTTATGTGTTTAATGATTTATTTTATAGTTTTTTGACTTACAAATTGTTAATTCAGCAACTAGTGAGCTGATTTTAAAAAAATTTGGACCAAAGATGCTTATAAATTAAATAATAAACTTTACTAGGATGGATTTCTTTCTTATAACATTAGTTATCTCAGCAACTAGTGAACTGAATTTAAGATTTTTCATTGAAATATTATACAGATCAATTTTACGAGTATTTTTAATTATATATTACTAGCCGCGCCGCCCGCCTTCGGGAAGTTGGTCAAACAGAGCGTGACAGACGGACAGACGGACACTCCGCAATTATTATATATAGATAAGAAAGAAATCCACCCCAGTACAGTTTAAAATTAAAAATACTCGTAAAATTGATCAGTATAATATTTCAATGAAAAATCTTAAATTCAGTTCACTAGTTGCTGAGATAACTAATGTTATAAGAAAGAAATCCATCCTAGTAAAGTTTATTATTTAATTTATAAGCATCTTTGGTCCAAATTTTTTAAAATCAGCTCACTAGTTGCTGAATTAACAATTTGTAAGTCAAAAAACTATAAAATAAATCATTAAACACATAAGAAATATATATTAATCAAAATTTAGTTAAGTTTAGTTATCTGATTAAAATTAATTTAATTTGATTAAATTTTTACTCAAATTAATTTAATCATATCAGAAATCTGATTTGTTATTTTTAGTTTAACTAAATTTTTACTCAAATTAAATAAAGCATACTAGATTCTTGATATGATTTGTTTACTTTAACTAAATTTTTAATCAACATTTAGTTGGTGCCCAACTCTGCTACCACAATAGTTTCCAGGTAACTCTACGAAGAGAGGGTGTTGCTGTGGCATCCCGTCCTGTGGAAGGAACGTAAAGAAGATTCCCTCTCAGTGATGCATTCTTTAAAAGGAGTAGGGTACACGCCGGTGCTGAGGGAGTCCCTCCTCAAACTAGGACATAGCATAGAGGAGGTTGGATAAAAGGAACCGGGCGGAGCCAGAAATGAGGATTAGTTCACTAGATAGAAACGAACGCAGGAGGAGTTAGAAATATGTAACTTCACGGGGTGCCGGTAGATGGCTACGGCCAGAAGCCGGTTGAGTTTGAGGTGTGTGTCTCCGTGTACGAAAGCACCTCGGATAAATAAACGGGGATCCTGATAGGAATTTCAAATAATAATAATAAAACCCTAAGGGCCTCTATAGTCAAAAAAGGAAATTAAAAACAAATAAATAACCAATATTTGACTGCAAATAACTAAAAAAAAAATGTGGGAATAACTAAAAACCATTATGCCAATTTGTTAATGAGTTCCTGATGTCTAGACAGCAGCAATTATTATTATTATAGATGAGCTTTTAAATATCTCGATATCGGAGTGGAAAGATTGTCTGTCGCTTTTCAATAGTTTGTCGGCTTTTGATCTTTCAGTGATGTGTTAACGATTGAATAGAGGCCGTCGGGAAAGAGACAGAAGGGGGGAGGGACGGTCTAATGGATTGGATTACTCATTTAGCCAGCCGGGTCGATCAGCAGCAGCTATTTCCGTGCTGATTGCATCAATACACATGCTCAGGATCAGGATGACCGCCGCCAGGATATCTCTCCGCTTCTCACACTCTCTTTCTCTCTCTCTCTTTCGACTTTAATCGTTTTCCCCAAATGCAATTCCAAGTTAGGACGAAGTTGCTCATCTGAAAGATCAGAGGCGATCTTTTCAATTGACTTTCTGGCAAATTAAATCAATCATGATCAAGAATTTGAAATAAGAAAGTTTTTTTTTTTTTTTAATATAATTATCAGAGTCAGTGGCGTAGTGAGCTTAACTCGCGCCCGGGGCACAATACCTTTTTAGCGCCCCCCGCCCCATTCGAAAACCATATAATATTATATAAAATTGCCTATTAAAATTTTAAATTAATAAAAAAATTTGCGTGCTAGGTTTATTTGGGAAAAAATTTATCAATTTGAAGAGAAAATATGACTCAACAAAGATATTTTAAACTTTTAGAAGATCCAGTAGAGTCTTCTAATCCGAACTTCGATACTCCGACATACCGGCTAATCCGCGTGTTAAAAAGGGATATTGCAGCAAAAAAAAAGGGTAATTTAAGATAACAAAGTGTCATCACAAATTTTTTCAAGAGATAAATAGTGTAAAACCCTCGTGAAACTCACATAAATACAACCTTTGTTTAAAATGTTTCACTTGAAACCCTCAATGCAATCTTTATATTTAATTATAAATAGTGTATGTAAACACTATTTATTTATATATTATTTTATTTATTTTTCCAAATGGCTTAAATAAGAATGCCTGGACTCTTAATAGATATATTTGCAAATAACGAGTATCGTTTAAAGTCTTAAATGGCCTAAGTTGCCGAAAAGACAGTGTGTATGCGTGTGTGAATGTGTGAATAATGAGTGTGAATGGGAAAAAAGTGTGAGTGTTTAAAAAAAAAAATATTTTTTATTTAAGTTCGTTGGTAATTACTTGTCTTGAATAAAGTCACTGAAAATAAATAAAAACTTTAAAATTATTTAAAAATTTTTTTTTTATTTTTATTTATACACTCCCTCGAAAAATATTCGGGCCAACTATTCACCAACCAACAACTTGTGCAGGCTATATAGTAAACTTCCAATAGATCTTAGTATATATTACATTATATACTGTATGCCTATATACAAATCAAATTTTTAAGTATTCATTTTTTAAAAAATATTAAAAATAAAATTGTAATAAAAAAAAAATTCTCAAATCTCGGGACGGGTATCCCCCGCCCTTGGTGGATGCTTATAAATATTATTAGTGTATAAACTATTCACCTTACAAGGGGTTGCAGTTCACCCGAAGCTCCTTGCACTCGTAGAAGTGAGGTCCAAATTTAACTTGCAGTCGTCGAGCTGAGGTCCGAATTTCACTTGCACTGGGGAAACATGAATCTGAAAAAGAGAGGAATATCTTTAATAATATCTCCAAAACTGAATATTTAAACTGTTTGACCTACCCAAATTCTAAGCGACCTGAAGGAAAATAGAGTAATTGGAAAGAGGATACTTATTTTATGTTAGAATCACTACTAGATATTTCTCGTATATAATAAGCATGATAAAGTAAAATTTATTATTTGTTCCTTTTACTCTTCATTTCTCAAAGCCTCCTTTGTGTTCACCTCTATGTTTACCTGCATGTAGGGATCCATTTTCTGACTAATGACAACACTAATTATACAAACACGGTGCAAAACAACGCGATTTATCTTCACCACCGCGCCAATGACAACCTGGCAATATTGTTGTGTTTTAATGTTGTTGTCCCCCTCCCTACTCCCCTTCACCTCCTCTCACTATAGAAATGCAAACTGTTCAAGAAAACGATTTTAATTAAATTTAAACAAATAGAGAGAGTCAAGTTATAATATTAAACTTGCGGTAATAACAAGAATGAATGGAATTTTCCGTTTCAAGTTCAAGTTTAATTAAAATTGAGATGATTTCTTAGGGCCTATTTCAATTTTTAGTTCTATAAATCCATTTCATTTCGTGAAAATAAACGAACATTTAATTAAGTTTTATTTCAACATTTCTTATTATTATTAAATTTTGTGATTACATTTCCAAATTATTGGTTAAACATAGAGACTTGATTGAATGGTATTTTAAAAAAAAAAAAGTTACTTCCTATTCAAGGTTATTTGAAAAAAAAAAAAAAAAAAAAAAAACTAGTCCAACCCTTAATATTTTTGCACCTTGCCTAGATGTTTCAAATTAAAAAAATTTTAATGTGAGTACGTATAAATTATTTTGAGCTGTAAAGTCAATTACAATCGGATAAAGAAGAAACTTAACAATCTAGAGTTTTACGTATATCTTAGAAATAAGTGAGAAATTTTTCATATTTTTGCGGGGTCCGTTACGGTAAAAATATCGAAAAAAGACCAAAATAAGGGGCAATTTAGTGTACCCTGGTATATCCATCAAAATCTCGACATCGAGTTTTTGACATGAATCCACATAACATATACATATAGGTAAGAGAAAGTAAAAAAATCTTGTCTGACAGGTCGCACACATATATTTGGTTTCCGACAGTAGGGTACATTTGAATATTTATATTTTGTTACCATGGCAACCATTTCTCTTATCTTTCCTCTGAAGTACAAGAGTAAAGTGGTCTTCAGAAGATTTCAATGCCAAAATGAGAATATACATTTTAAAGAGCATCTAAAAAATAATTGATTTTTGAATTTTAATCAAAATCGTTGGAGCAAATTTTGAGAAAATCGAAAAAAAGTAAAAGTAAAAAAGTACATCAGTAAAGTACTTTTTGGCCGATTTCGATCAAAAGCTTATTTTCACGCACCTGGGAGGTGACTAACTTTAATATAAAATTTCTACCGCGTAACTCAATTCCTTCATGCTTAAAATGAAACAAACACACAAGCAGAGACAGACTATGTCGCGAAAACCACTTTTTTGGTGGGACGTGTATATCCATCAAAATTCGACATCGAATTTTTGACATGAATCCAATACTTTCTCTCTATATATTAATATATATAGAGGTAGATATATATTAATATATAGAGAGGTAAGAGAAAATAAAATTGGGGCGTTTATAGCACAAGGGAAGGGAAGAGTGAACGCACCCTTTTGCCTCACCTAGATACACCATTGTAGGTGAAGGGATATAATCAAAGTATAGGCCTACGTAATATTATACTTTTCTCATGTTGATTATAGAATCTAATTTAACCAAAATTCAAATATTTATTTATAATGAATGCTCTTTAAAATTAAAATAAATTCTGAAACCGCTTCTAATATCTATAAAGGAACAACTCATTTCAAAAACAAATTACAAACATAGTGATAGTATTTATTTATTTTCCATCGTTAAATGAAAGACAGAGTTATTGCAAATATCAAATTAAAGTCTCAAACCCTAAAATTCAGATCAAAGGCTTTTTATTCTAGAGGAATTAAAGTCGAGCAATTAAGGCATAATTTCAACGCATTCAATGAATTTTGTTCTAGAAATTCAGTCGTTGTTTCTCGTTTATTAATTTACGTATTTCTATATTATATTTTTAATTTCTTTTATTATCATTATCGCAAAATTAAAAATATCTTGATTCTAAATAGGATTATTCTTTGTCATATTAATATTAATAATTAAAATTGAAATTAATTTAGAGCAGTGGTTTTCAAACTTATGTTATCACTCGCGCTCTCCCTTAAAAATATTTAATTGTATGACTAGAGATGTAGTATCGAAAAAAAAGCATCGATACTTGTATTTGGTATCGTATCGATAGTAAAGTATCGGAAGAAAAGTATCGATACCAGTAAGTATCAAGTATTTTTTTAAGTATGAGAATTTTTTCTTTTTTTTTAAGTCTTTTCGTCATCTTAGGCTCCTAACGTCGATCAAAGGGTACACCGGAAAAGCAGTGCGATATATGCCCCCTTCCTCAGAGTAATGATTGCTAGGGCTTCCTGGAGGATCAACCCCCCTCCCCCCTCCTGGGTTCAATCGCAGCATAAAGGGTACTTAAACTATTTTCACGTAAAGTATTATTGATATACTTTTTAAAGAGTATATAAAAAAAATTGATTTTTTGAATTCTAATCAAAATCGTTAGAGCGAATTTTGAGAAATCGAAAAAAAACTGAAAAAATGTATTAGTAAAGTACTAGTACCCTTTGGCTAATGTGATTGAAATTTCTTGAAATACTTGCGGTATAGGTACTTGACTTAAGTATAAAATTTGAGCATCGAGAGTTTTTTCGTTTTTGAGTAATTCCCTTTAACCCACATTTTTTGCGATTTCACTTGAAATTAATTTAATTTATTGTGAAAAAATTTCAAGTTTCCAGAAGATCGATTCCAGTTAAATTATCAAAACATAATGTTTATGTAAATTTCTCTGAAAGAGATTTTATTGCTTTTAAATGCCTGTTTTATTGCTTTTCTTGAAATTGCCATTAAAAGGAGGCGATTCCCTTTTAGCTTGAATTTGACGTCATTTTCACAACCTTTTGAATGAATTTCAACTGAAATATCAAAAAATGTGGATTAAATTAAATTTGTCAATTGCCTTTTTATATACGTTAGTTCACTTGAGTCGGAGCAAGTGTACAGTACTTAATAACGGCTGCAGAATAAGCAGTTGAAACGTTGTACAGTATTTATATATTTTTAATAAATATTTAAAACACGAAAATTTTTATTTCTAAAAATAATACAAACTAAGGCAATGAAAAGAAAAAAAGAAATAGGCCTATATTGAGTTATAAATCTAAATGTTTCTATCATTCAAAAACCTGTGAAACCTCAAATAATTATTTAAAAAATTTCCATTTATACATGTTTCATATTCAAATAACGGTTATCGTAACATTAAAGTCTTAAATGGCCTAAGTTGCCAAAAAGACTGTGTGCCTGAGAGTGAGAGTGTGAATGGGAAAAAGTGAGTAAAGTGTGCTTATTTTGAGGGCAAATTGAGAATATGCATTTGAAAGAGCATCTAAAAAATAATTATAATCAATTATAATTGATTTTTGAATTTTAAACAAAATCCTTTGAGCGAATTTTGAGAAAATCGAAAAAAAGTGAAAAAGTACATCAGTAATGTACTAGTACTTTTTGGCCGATTTTGATCAAAAGCTTATTTCCACGCTCTAGGTGGGTGTCTAACTATAAAATTTCAACCTCCTAGCTCAATTCCTTCATGTTTAAAGTTGAACACACACAGACCCACCCACCCACAGACATAGCATGTCGCTAAAACCACATTTTGGAGAGTCCATCAGGGGACCTCAAAACGTGTATATCCATCAAAATGTCGACATCGAATTTTTGACATGAATTCAATACTTTCTCTCTCTCTGTATATTAACATATACAAATTGTTAAGAGAAAGTAAAAATAAAATACTCGAAACATCAATTAATTAATTTATTTACGTTGGAGATCAAACAAACAAGGGAGAGGCACGAGAAAAGAGACGCAATCCTCACGCCTTGATTGATTGATTCGGGGCAGTGATTGCCAATCAGTGGCCAAAGGCAATTAATTAGACACTGAATCAGAGTGTTCATTTATTTAAATTAGATTCTCACTCTTATTGGCTACCTCAATTTAGTTGTCTCTCTGTTTATTTATTTAAATGCAGTGGCTGATTTTGCTTAGTCAGAGAGAGAGAGAGGGACTAATGTAAACATGAAGAAAAAAATAGTGGAACAGAACCAAACAATCGATATGCATAAAAGTATTATTAAATATTGATAAATTTAAAGAAAACCTTATTGTATTCAAATAATATGGATATGATGAATATTTATTTAAGGTACGCGTCTCGAAAAACCGTTAGGACACGATGGACTACCGAGTTGCTCTAGGTGGCAAGAGATGGCGTTAGTTTTTCCCATAGGAATACAAGGGATTTATTCCATTTCATTTGAAAGTTTCCAGCTAATTAATTAATGGTAGAAAAATAATTATTTTTTAACTCAATGATTACTAATTTAATTATCTATAAGATATAGAGCGAATTTTTTAAAAATATCTTTTATTTAATGCGATTAATCTAAAAAAAAATTTTATTTTTTCGAAAATCAAAAAAAGGCCTTCTCTAAGTTATAGGTATTTTAAATAGCTTTAATTTAAAAAAAAATTTGAGGTCGATAGCTTCAAAATTGTGGCCGCTGGAAACTCCCAAAATTAGCACCCCGAGACGCGCACCTTAAATCATTTGGATACACATGGAATGGAGTCCCACACATTTCACCTAGTATATATTATAATACAATAAGAGAATGTGGTATATGGGCAGCCAGGGATACTTTTATACAGAATAATGTCCAATTTATTTTAATGTTAAATTTTATCAAAATTTCGCTTTTGCTTTTCTGTTTTATTTAAGGTGATCGTTTTGATTTATTTCAAAGTTATAATTATATTTATATAGATACATTAAAGCAATCTAGCCCATTTGTAACAAAAGGCGGTAGCAGCGACGTATATAGGTGGGGGGTCAATTCCATTAACCTCCTCACGAGTTTCCTCTTTCTCTTGTCTGATATAACCTAATGTAAATTAGAAGGAAAGGATGACCATTAAACAATTTATCTATCTACTCTTTTTCAAACACAAAGGCGTTAAAATAAATAAATATCAATCTATTATTTCAAATACAAATAAATTTTATACAGATGTATTGATAATTTTTCGTGTTGGATATTTGCATAATTATTTTTTTCTAAGATCTTTTATGATCTCACTAGTTAGTATCTTTTTCTTCTTCTATCTTGGCCTTATCCCTTTGTGTGGTCGGCAAAATTTAAAAATAAATGAGACCGAGACAAAAGCAAATCGACCTGACGCTTTATATGTAAAAGGGGAAAAAAAGGCTGACATAAAGGAATGCCAGCCTTAGCTTGGGTAATTGTAAGTGAGCCCCTGAGTGGTTCTTACTAGTTAGAATAGGCGTACTTATATATTTATTTATCTGAATCATATGAAATTTTCTCTTATTAATTAATCATTTAGTCACGCAAAAAATGTTTTCCGATAATCCTCGGTATTTATGAATATTGTAATGTTATTTTTTGATTGCGAAAAGAAATTCATATAGAATTACAAATGTGATAATGATTAGAGTTTGAAAGCCTTTTATGAGTTGAAAGTGCATGAATTATGAATCAGTAACGCCATGACTGACTGATTCAGCTATTTAGAAATTATACTTATTTTTAATGGAATTTTTTTCTTTTAGTTGTTAGATTTAAAAAAATCTGGTGTGACTGTCGCACCAGATTTTTCGTGTCGACATACATTTAGTTTCCGCAGATATATTATCAATAGAATTCAAGATGTAATATTTATAAGTATGGGAAAATATTTTGTTACTATAATAACAATTTCTCGTATTTTTTTTCCTGTGGAGTACAAGAGTAAAGTGGTCTTCAGGAGATTTCAATGACAAAATGAGAATATACATTTGAAAGAGCATCTAGAAAATAATTGATTTTTGAATTTAAAAAAAAATCGTTGGTGCGAATTTTGAGAAAATCGAAAAAAACTGAAAAGCTACATTAGTAAAGTACTAGTACTTTTTGGCCGATCTCGTTCAAAAGCTTCGTGTCAAGTCCGCGGGGGATACCTAACTTAAATATAAAATTTCAACCTCCTAGCTCTTTTCGTTTTTGAGATATTTTGTTCACAGATACACAGACACGACAGACAGACAGACCATGTCGCGAAAACCAATTGTTTGGATTCAGGGGACCTCAAAACGTGTATATCCATCAAAATCTCGAATTTTTGACATGAATCCATTACTTTCTCTCTCTATATATTAACAAATATATAGAGGCAAGAGAACGTAAAAATACAATACTTCAGCAAATTCCATTCTGTTTTTTTAATTATCCTTTGGTAATATTATAACATATTTATTTGTACATTTGTTGGCATACAAACACATACAAAGAGGCCGTAGCAAGTTGCCTGTTTGGCCAAACTCAATTACGGACGCTCAGTTGGTTGACTAATCATGTTTGGAGAGTTGCGGGTTAATCCCAACTCTGGGACCCAGGTTCTGAGTACTGGGGTCTTTACTTCGTTCGAAAGAAGACAACCATTACTAACTTTGTATTGTCAGAATTCTCTCTCCCCTTCACTTATAGTCTACCATTTGCGGATTTACAACTTTGATGAAGCAATTTCAACAATTTTAATAGGTAATTGTTTCGTTTTATGGAAGAGTAGAAAAGAAAAGAAGACTTTTTTCATCATCGTGACTTGTTTTTGAGATAAAATTAGAAAAAAAAAACCTGGTGTGACTGATCGCCGAGCTTACAACTTTCTCTTAACAACCGTAATTGAAAGTTATGTTCTGTGCTTGTCACACCAGATTTTTTCTGTCGATATCATTAACATTACTATATATTATAAAGCGCTACCCAATGACTTCCTGTGTAAAAAAAATGTGTATGTGCCTATCAGGGCGCTGATTGGCCAGATTAAAAGGAAGTGGAGTTAGAGAGGGATTAAACTATAATTCAGAGGAGGAAATTTATAACTTTAAAATTTCCTTCGGCGGGCAATTGCTTTTCAAAATCGGCCAAAGTGTACTAGTACTTTAATGATGTACTTTTTCAGTTTCGATTTTCTATTTTCTCAAAATTCGCTCCAACGATTTTTTTTTTTAAATTCATAAATCAACTATTTTTTAGATACTCTTTAAAATGTATATTTTCATTTTGCCATTGAAATCTTCTGAAGACCATTTACCTCTTGTACTCCATAGAAAAGATAGGAGAAATGGTTGCCATGTTTAACAAAATATAAATATTTTCACATATAAATTTTACATCTTGAAATTCGAATGTACCGTACTGTCGGAAACTAAATATACGACACAAAAAATCTGGTGTCACAAGCACAGAACACAACTTTCGATTACCGAAGGTAAGAGAAAGTTGTGTGCTGTGCGCCAATCACTCCAGATTTTTTCTTAAAATATTTTTTTTAACTCGGCCGAGCTTTAATAAATATCTAAAAAATTTCAAAGCTCCAGCTAAACGGGAAATTATTTAAATTTCCGTAAAAGACTGACAATTAATAATGTATAGGGTCTAGTTAGAACAATATTATTAATAATGAAGAGAAAAATATGAATCGCGCTAAATGTTTTAATTGAAATTGAATATTTTAACGATAAAATTATTATTTATTTAAAAGATATAATATGGTTGGTTTCAAATCTCCTAAAATCATATTAAATTGGCAGAAACATGATCTATATTCATATGTTAATTTACATTTTATTAACAAAAAAAAATATATATAAAAAGGAAGACCTAATTAATTTTATTGTAATTACACCCAATTGAAAGATGAGTTCGTTATTTTTACTTTCTCTCTACTATATACGTATATTGTTAATAATTAAAGACCTGACAAAAAAGGATAAAAATATGGAAAAAAGTGCTTAAAAAAGCATAAAAATCTTGAATAAAAAGTTGTTCAATAAGCATAAAATTTAAAAAAAAGCATCTCATAAGCAACTTCTACTCATACCAATGGCGGATACAAAGGGGAGGGGGGGGGGGGGGGTAAATGAGGTAATTAATTTCAATATAAAATTTTAAAAATTACTTAACCATTTTATTTGTATATATATTTCGGTAAACAAGTACAGAATGCAACTTTAAATTACCCAAAGTGTGCGGCCTGTCCCACCAGATTATCCCCCCTGCGAGGTTCCACCGCAGGCGGGCCCGAGCCAGAATAGGAGGTCCAGGAGGGCCCGAGCCAGAGTAGGAGGTCCAGGGGTCCCCGAGCCAGACTAAGGGGGTCCGAGCCAGAGTAGGGGGTCCAGGGGGTCCGAGCCAGAGTAGGGGGGTCCAGGGGGCCCGAACCAGAGTAGGGAAGGCGCGATTCATGCAGTTGCAGAAGGATTTGCTTTAAAGAATGAACGTTTTTGCTGAATAATCTTTTGAATTATTTTTAAAAATTATTAAATAAGCTTATTCCTAAAATAAGTTCAAATCATAAGTCTCTTAAAATTATAAAAACTCTTTTACAAGAACCTCTTAAACATGTTAAAAACCCATTGTATATTTTAAATAAATGCTATTAGCATCAATGAAATAAATTTCACAAAAGCTTAAATCACGAAATCCGATATTGTGATTGCCTGGATTTTTTTTTCTCTTGCCTATATAAATTAATACAAGTGGTAAACCCTGCCGAAGCCCTCTGGATCCCCTTGCTCGCTCGGGAAGAGACTGACATGCAAAGGACAGAAGTACTGCCAGTCCCAGCTAGGGCAGCTCGTGGTCGCCATCCACGTACCCACAAGATGTGGGCCCCTGAGCTTATGACAAGCATAGAACACAATTTGCAATTACCGTCGTGTGTTGTGTCACACTATTTTTCTTTTTTTTTTTTTACTTTTAACTTCCAACTTTTAATTAATATTTTTTTTTTTTTTTCAAAAATATTTTATAATTTTTTTTTTTAATTTTAATCATCAACTTATCTCGGCTGAATATAAATTTCATATATAAAATATTTGTACTAATAAATAGCTGCTTTGAACAGAGAAGAGAAGAGAATTAATTAAATCAAAATATCCTTTAAACAGGCAATAACCACAATGAAAATTAAATAAATATTCGCTTATTAAAAATTGATTATTTTAGCGAAAAGTTTAGACTAAACTAATATATACAGGTAAATTGAACTTTAAAACATATATCTTTATTTATGGCAATTTCACCACTCTTTTGAGCGGATAATTATTAGCAAACAAAAGTTAAAGTTAAATTGCTTGCATTCTACCCTTTTTAATGTTTACAAAGCTAAATATATTTGTACCCTTGTCACTATTGCCAGGGTGAATGAAATTTATTTTTTAAATTTAAATATAACTTTGCTATCAGAGAAGTTTACGAATTTTTTTTTAAATTAAAAAAAAAAAAGTGGGGGATAACTAACATAAATAATGTATAATACTAATGAAATAGGCGGGTTAACCCTAAGAGGGGTTTAATCATCCTTGAATGCGCCACTACTTCCCCTAAACCAAAAATGTCGCCCCCCACCCTAACAAAATCCTGTGATCGCCACTAACTCCAAAGGACTATATGCAAGTCTTGACCTAAATAAAGTAATCCGAAGGAATCAACATTCTTAAGATATCGAATGGCACTATATTTCATATTAATAAAACCTTTTTATAGTCTAAGTAAAGATCTATCTGTACCACGTCAAGAAGACAATGACGTAACTATAATCTTTGGAGCTATTGCAAATATCATCTTTTGATTTTCAAAATTAAATCCACCTTGGATTGCTTGCTCTTTAAGTCTAAATGAACGGGAAACCTTTTAGGTACGCGTCTCGAAAAGCCGTTAGAACATGATTCACTACCGAGTTACTCGAGGCGGCAAGAGATGGCGTTAGTTTTTCCCATAGGGATACAAGGGATTTATTTCCTTTCATTTGTAAGATTCCAGCTAATTAATTAAGGGTAAAAAATTAATTATTTTTTAACACAATGATTACTAATTTAATTATCTATAACATATAGAGCGAATTTTTTTAAAATATCTTTTATTTAATGCGATTTATCTAAAAAAAAATTTAATTTTTCGAAAATCAAAAAAAGGGCTTCTATAAGTTGTAGTTATTTTAAATAGCTTCAATTTAAAAAGAAATTTGAGGTCGATAGCTTCAAAATTGTGGCGGTTGGAATCTCCCAAAATCAGCACCCCGAGACGCGCACCTTAAAATAATTTATTCCCTCAAAGTGTGACGTATACAAACAACTGTCGAGAAAGAGAGAGTAGTTTTAAAAATCTAAAAAAAAATATTTACAATTACAAAGTTCGTTGCCATTTTTTGTTGTTAGTAAAATTCTTGAAATAGTACTGTATCATACATTCCATAATAAATAATATTTTTTCCTTTTTTTTTTTATTTCCCAAAAATATATAGAGAAAATACAAAGATCGAGAGAGACCGAGCCCGAACCAAGCGACAGGGGGGGGGGGGGGGGGGGGGGGGTCAATTAAGATGAAGGAATTGAGCGAGGATGAAATTCTATATTAACTAAACACCCCCCGGGACCGGAAATAACTTTTAACAAAACCCAAGATCTAGTACTTTACTGATGTACTTTTCAGTTTTTCGATTTTCTCAAATGCTCCAACGATTTTTTTAATTCAAAATCAATTATTTTTAGAGCTCTAAAGTATATTCTCATTTCGATTGAAATCTTCTGAGACCACTTTACTCTTGTATTTCATAGGGAAGATAGGAGAAGGCAGAACAAAAATTCCCATACTTATAATTTTACATCGAATTCAAAGTTCCTGTCGACAAAAACGACCAAAACGGACACACACAACTCGAACAGAAGAACCTTTTTTAATTATTCCACAACAAGACAAAATAAAAAGTCTTTGTTAGTTAAAGAAAATATTTTCACAATGGGGAAACATAGTACATATGATAATGTTAAATAAAATAAGAGAAAAAAAAGAGTTAAAAAAATATTTACTTTGCACAAAAAAATTATAAGCATTTGAAAATTAAAAAGAATGAGATCGTTTGAGTTTAAAATATGAAAATTTTCTAGTCTAAAAAAATTCATTATCTTAATTAGATTTATTAAGTTTTTAAATTAATACTTGCTACATAGATTAATAATAAGTAGATAATAAGCGGATAAAAAGAAAGGTTTAAAAAATAATAATTCTCACGGATAAATAAGATGGTAATCAATTTGCGCGCATTTTGCAAATAAATTTTGAAAAATTAATTAAATTCATCGATTTTCCAAAAAAAAAAAAAAAAAAAAAAAAAAAAAAAACTTAATAAAAACTCAAGTGGAAATCCCAAACAGCATTAGCTCTCGCCTTGAGCAGATGTCCATAAGAAATTTTAATTAAATATTTCTTTTAGTTTTTGTTAATAAGTAGCGAACTAAAATTTTAAAACTGATTGATTCTTAGGTTATAGCAGCATATAAAATCTTTCCTATGAAGTACAAGAATAAAGTGGTATTCACAAGATTTCAATGGCAAAATAAAAATTTAGAGTATTGAATGTAAAATATATCTACATTTTTTTTTTTTTTTTTTAAACACACACTTTCTAATTCACACTCCCACATACACATTCACACAGTCTTTTTTTAGACAACTTTGGCCATATAAGACTTTGACGATAACGATTAATAATATATATATTTGAGGTCAAGGTATTAATATTTAAGCCATTTGGTAAATTTTTGAATTTTAATCAAAATCGTTGAAGCGAATTTTGAGAAAATCAATTAAAATATTAAAATAAAATAAAACTTTTGTCGAAAGATTTTTAAAATATTCAAAAAGTTTTAAATATGCAACTTTATGCAACATTCCCCAAATATGCAAATATATGCAATATAGAATTTGAACCCTAGTTCCAAGGGGGCATGATTCGGATAGAAACGAATTGGTTTTCCGGGACTTACATATTAGCAAATAGAATATGCAATTGCATAGGAATCCGGGCTTTAATTATAATATAGGATAAAGATGACAATTTTAATTTAATTAAATACTTAATCGAAAAAAAATACTCTAATATAATATTATTAGATTAATTAATGCAGTTTTTTTAAGTAGATATCAATATTATTAAATTTAATAATACGCTTATAATATATAAAATAAACACTGGCCTTAATATTTGTTTATTCTACTGTCATTGAAACGTCACTAAATAATTATTATTATTTATTCAAACCGAATGGATTAATGCGATTATTATTTAAAAACATTATTCCACGATAACATGTCACCAACAGAGAGGAAAAATTCCGCGGTTTTCCTGAGTAATTAACATTAAAAAAAAAAAAAAAGTTTCGATGTGGGTTTGGAAATTAGTACATCACTAAAAAATGAAATTAATTGTATGTTTAAAAAATAGTACTTTTTTATGGAAATGTATTTAAAATAATTAAATGGAAGCTAGTAGATAAACAATATAAAATGTAAACAAATAAAATTTAATTATCGCATCATGGATCACCTAACAAAATTTTGTTTATTTAACCGAGAGGATCGCTAATGACATCATACACCTCAAGTATAGGACATATTTGTACATAATAATTAATTTCTATTGATTTTTTAGTTATTAATCCAAATGATAAAATAACAAAAAGATTTTTTGATTAAAGGCTCCAGAGCTCTTCTTAGGCCTATAGTTGAGTTCGACATTGCCATGAGCTGCCGCTAACTTTTGGAACGAAGTTCTTTAACGCGGCTTATGTGGAGTGAATTGAGAGAAAATGTAACGAAACAAAAACGCGTTCCTAACAAAAATGCGTTCCCAACGCCCGAGCGACGGCGGAGGAACGCGAGATTAGCCGAAGTCTTGACGAGGCCACGCCCACCTTCTCCTTCTCTTTATTTCCTTCTATCTACCGTAGGCGGCGAGCAAGAGGTTCCAGCGGGCGCAGCTCCTTGGCTAGACGGAAAGCCCCCCTATATTATGAGTTGAAGAAAAGGGATGAGGAACTTCGTTCCTGTCGGGGGTCCTACGGCCCCTAACGGTTGCTTTTTTTTGTAAATTTTCCCCACTTGACTCAAATCAGTCCATTTTTTCTACTAAACTCATTCCATTCAATTTTTAGTACAGGCTAATGTAGTAATACAACGCAAATCTCAATTGGAAGATCCTCTTACAACCTCCAATTATTGATAATGTAGTAATATTCTAAATATAATGACTGAATATAACTGAACTATAGAAGTGAGGGAGCCTCTAACTTCTATAGTAAGCCAAATATCAACCAATAGAATTTTAATCAAATTTTTCTTGATTGGAACGGGAAACAATCCATTCCCTTAATTTCTAACACAAGAGGCGAGTACTCTACTACTGCCCTAAGGCCCAGGAGATTATTGCAAAAGTACATTTTCATAAATATAAATTCGAACATTATTATCTATAATTAATATAATCCAGAGCCGTTAGCACTAGTTGAAACATTCCTTTTTTTTTTATTTATTTTGCCCGTTTAGCCGGTGGCCATTGGGGAAACATTCTTAAATTTAATTAAATTCCCTTCTAATTATAGATAAACCAGCGGAAAAGTGTTAATAAAAGAAAAATAATGAGTTCTATTTTTTTATTTAAATAAAAAATGATTCCTTTTATTAAAGAATTTAATAAATTCAAAATCATTTTTCTTTTTCTATTTTATTAAATAATAAATGATTGATAAAATAAACGATGGAATGAATTAGATCATATATCAGCGCAAATTTCAAAAGAATATAAATTAATTATTAGTTGAATTGTTTAAGCGAGTAAATGAGGCGAGAACGAAATTTTTCAAATTCCCTTCAAGTGAATGCAAATGTATTTATTCAAGTGAATCAATTAAATAAAGGAGTAAGAAGGAAGGCACCGCTAAAGGCTGACTCAGGGAGAACTTAAAGCTTAAAGCTTAAGGCTTAAGGGCGGAGCCGTTAATTTCACCCGATGCCGCCAGGGGGTTCTGCCGGGGGGCGAAGCTTTCACTCTTCCTTTCCAAATATATTCTGTTTTGTTGAGAAAGGAAGGATGCTCGTCTTGACAGTAATATTCGCGCTTCTTATGCTACAGGTAATCCATTCTTCTTAAATTTCAATTTGTCATTTTTGACCTCTCTTGCTTTTCTTTTAGTTTAAATTATTTCTACAAATCCTTATTTCAGAAATCCGTCAGACATTTTTAAATTTTTGGAATATAGAGAGAAACATCCTTTCTTTGGTATTACGAGTATTAATAGTACAGATTAAGGAAAAAATTTCATGAAAATTATTTTTTTTTAATTGAAATTTTCTCTTACCTTTATATATGAAATATAGGCTAATCTTTACTATAGGACTCCAAGCCACCCAGGGGGCGCTGGGGTGGCTTCGAGGCCAGGTTATGGTAATAATCTTTTTTTTTTAAACAACTTGCAGGGGTCCCGACCTAATTGTTTCGGTCCTTCGGTCGCAGTTCGGTTTCCTTAGATTAAAAAAAATATAAAACAACTAGGGAATGCTCGGCTAATGTCAAAAGAGTGAACTAGTGAAGCGTAAGCCAGCGCCCCCTGGGTGGCTTGGAGTCCTATAGTAAAGATTAACCGAAATATATATAGAGAGAAAGCATTTTCGGTTAAATACACTGTTAAAATTTTTCAAAGGTTATTCATAGACTGTATATGAAGTCTGTTACACAAACCGTTTCTGAATTTTACATAGGATGAAAAAAACTATTGCATCTTTTACATAGGCGCTGGAACTGGGGGGGGGGGGCAAGGGTACATTGCCCCCCTGGCATCCTCTAGGAGGGGGCAGGGGGGGGCAAAATTTCTTCTTTTATTTCATTTATTTTTAAAAATGATATATTTTTACTTTTGAAAAATAATAATCTTCTAAATTAAAAAAAATTAAAAGAGTAAGAAATTCATATTTTTCCAAATTTTTCCAAAAATTTTTGATAAAATCACTACCAAATTTTTTAAAATTTTAATTTTATTAAAATTGTGATTTTATTTAAAATTTTTAAAGTTTTATAGTAGATTTGTTTTTGTTTTATACTATTTGAACATATTAAATTATTTTAATTTTCTAAAAAAAATTTTTTTGCCCCCCCCCCTGATTCAAATTCGTTCCGGCGCCCCTGATCTTTTATATATTTTAAGGTTTTATTAATTTTCATATTATGAAGTGGAATTCTTTCTATGCGTTGAAATTTCAAGTGCCTAAAGAAAGAATTACGGTAGGAACTAGTTTTAAAGCTGTTTTAAAAGCAAAAGTTGTGTGAATTTATGTTTTTAGAAGATATATAGATCTATATATTCCCACTTTTATTTAATTTA
The DNA here is from genome assembly GCA_023213315.1 of Euborellia annulipes. Lineage (NCBI taxonomy): Eukaryota > Metazoa > Arthropoda > Insecta > Dermaptera > Anisolabididae > Euborellia > Euborellia annulipes. Next base: position 56,106 of record JAKCPI010017557.1, on the reverse strand, counting down.
TATCACCATTGTATTTTATCTACTTTGAATTGTTTATTTTATATCATTTAGAATACTAATTGAATGGTATTTGTAAAAGGCAGAGATTATAAATTATAAATTTTTATAAAGATCCTTCAAATTTATTAACATTTACAAGATCCTCTTCACTCTTTGATTGAATATTAAATTCCTCAGTCAGACAATGGGGTTGAAGCCCCTGAAGGGGCCTCTTAAACTTCAACTATCTATTCCTAATGCAAAATAAATTATTTTTAAAAGATTGTTCCAACTCTGTTTCAAGAAAATACGGATATTTTAAAATATTTTGGGTCTTCTAAGCTCTTACTCTTAATTAGTACCCGTAATGCCATTTAGTTAAAAATATTATTTTCCCTCTGAAGCGTATATATGCTTGTATATTCGAATTTTCGGCCATGTTCCTATAAAAAAGTCTCGATATTATATAATAATAGTTTTTGTTTAATAGCACAATTTTAATATTTTTTTTTTCATCTCCTTGAGATCATTGTTATTTTATTTTATTTTTTTAATATAATCATATCAGATATACGGTTATCTACGTTTTATGAATTTAAAATATTTCATATATTAATTGAAAAAAAAGAGATAGCAAGGTTTCTAAATTAATAAATGTTGATAAAAATGAAATTCCTTAAATTAGTTGCATGCTCTCTCTCGTAAAATTAATTAACGGAAATATTTTCTCATTTTGTTTGAAATAAATTTCTCTTAAAAGGTGAAAGGATTCAATTATTATCTGTCGTAATAAAATAAATAAATAAATAAAAATATTAACAATTTAGTTACAGGACAAGTCCTCGGTGGCTAAGTCAATACCAACAATTTTCAAAAGTATAATAGCAACTGTTTTTCTTTTTTTTCTTAAGAAAAAAAAACGATCCCCGTTGCCATCGGTATAAATAAATTAATTATAGTTATAATAGCGATGTTAAAATCCCTAAATGGCCTCAGTAGCCGGAAGGGCCTTTTGTTTTCCCAGACAGTACTCACACAATTCAAGGTCCTTTCTTAAAATTTGCCATGCAAAAAAATCCTAAATTGACAAAATACTTGCCCACCGAAGGCGGGCTTTGAGACTAGTCTGTTTTAAAAATAAGGGAATGTTAGAGCTCATTTTTTCCAAAATTAGAAAACGGGAACTCTACCAACCGGTGCCAAAAGATAATATATTTTTCAAAAAAATTCATTAGGGAACTTGAACAATTGTTTTTGAAAGATTCCTAGAAGTTAGACAGCCCAAATTACTCACCACTACATTAGCGGTGTCTGTGAGAACTTAACCGGTATCTGCCTTTTAATTTTATGGATTTTATTACAATCTCTTTTAAACAAAAAAAAAAAAAAAAAAAAAAAAAACATGTAGAAAATTGTTTAATTATATTTAGCTACATTTATTTAAACCTTTATAGAAGAAAATAGTAGGTCTATTACATTTAGTTAGTCTACTGGTTTTAATCCAAATGTAAACTAGAAGGTTAATTTTAATGTTACAGGTTGATGGTTGCGAGGGAGGAATTTCCTGAATTGGATTATAAAGAGAAATTCGTTTTGTGAGGGTTGAAAAGGCCAAAGAGAAAACCGCATGGGGTAGATCAACGGCTTTGATTAATTAATATGGCCTTTAATGTTAATAGAAATATTAATTAGATAAAAATAATTAATTTTCTGTCTCGTTAAAATTCATTTGGATTCAATTTATTACTAACTTTCTTTTATTTCATTATTTATTATCCAGCTATTGTTTAGACTAGGGCATATACCTCAAACCTAGCCGACGAAAGAAAGAGTAAATGGCCAAAATGAAAAAAGAAAAAAAAAACAAGAGGCATATTCGCTGATAAGGTCCTAAAGTAATTTTGTTTAAAAAGTCTGGTGTGACATGGTCGTACAGCACACAACTTTCTCTTATTTTCGTAAATTGAGAGTTTTGTTCTGTTCTAGTCACACCAGATATTTTTTGTATAGACATATTTTTATTTACCGACAATACTGTACATTTGAATTGAAGTTATAAAATAATAGAAATGCCTGGACCCACAATAGACATTATAAATAATAACGGTTATCGTCAAAGTCTTAAATGGCCTAAGTTGCCGGAAAGACTGTGAATGTGTGTATGTGTGAGTGTGATGAGTGCAAGGGTGGATACAAGAGGGGGGTAATTACCCCCTCTGAGATTTGAAAAAATACTTTTTTTCGAAAAAAAAGGTATTTTTAATGTAAAATTTTAAAAATTAATACTTAAGAATTTGATTTGTATTTATATTCTGGCAAACAAGTACAGAATGCGCCTTTAAATTACCGAAATTAAGAAAAAATTGTGTGCCGTGCGACCAGTCACTCCAGATTACCCCCCCCCCCCGAGAAACACCTCTGGATCCGCCACTGGATGAGTGTGAATGAGAAAAAGTGTGAGTGTTAAAAAAAAAAAGAAAAAAGTTATAAAATTTATAAACAAAAAATATTTATATTTAATCATTTCTCTTATCTTCCCTAGCATGAAGTACAAGGCGAAGTGGCATTCAAACAATATTGAGAGCAAAATGAGAATATACATTTTAAAGAGAATAAAAAAAAAATTGATTTTTGAATTTTAATCAAAATCGTTATAGCGAATTTCGGGAAAATCGAAAAAAAAAACTGAAAAAGTATATCAGTAAAATATAAGTATTATTTGACCGATTTTGTTCAAAAGATTCTTGTTACGACTCATGAGGCACCCAACTTAAATATAAAATTTCAACTTCCTAGTTCTTTTCGTTCTTGAGATATTTTGTTTTCAGACACACAGCCAGACAGACCATTTTATGGGATTCACTTTTTTGGTCCCAGGGAACTTCAAAACGTGTATTTCCGTTAATTTTTTACTTAAATCCAATATTTTCTCTCTATATATACTGTATATACATATAATAGGCAGGAGAAAGTAAAAAAATGTTCTTGAATTACGTAAATGGGGTAGTAAGAATTTCGGCCAAGTTGGTCGTTTGGAGGGCAAGTGTGTCGGAGCCCTTTAATTAAGGCAATTATGAGAAATGGTAGAGGGTTAGGTCACAAGTTTGGAAACCCTAGTTGTTAAGGTTAAGTCTTCTAGTTAAGGGTAGCTGTATTAATACTTCTAATAAAGACGTTTAATAAATCATTTATCAATTTTAATAAAATTATTCTAGCTAGTAGATATTTTTTTTTTTTGTTGTTGTATGATGTAATCAAAATTACATTATATAAAAGAGAGATTCGCATCTTTGAGAAATTTTAATATGGTAATAGCGTTTCTATTACCTTTTAAAGAAGATGTCTTGATTTACTACACGCATACTTTTCATTAAAAAAAAAAAAAAAAATTAGAGAGAGAATCCTTAGAGAATTTATAAGAAATATTATAGCTATAATTTAATTAATATATGAGTTTTTCAAAACTTTACTTTCTCTTAACTTTATATGTATTTTGACAAAGTATTGGTTTCATGTCAAAAATTCGATGTTGAGGTTTTGAATTCCCCTGAGACCAAAAAAGTGAGTCCCGCAAAACAAAATATCTCAAGAACGAAAAGAGTTAAGAGGTTCAAATTTTATATTTAAATAGGGTTACCTACCCCCCCCCCCCCTCCCGAAATGAAATACGAAACTTTTGAACAAAATCGGCCAAAAAGTACTAGTACTTTACAGTTTTTTTTTTTTTTTTTTTTTCGATTAAAAAATATTTTTTTCTGTTAATAAATTTCACATCTTGAATCCTAATGTCGGAAACTAAATACATATAGACCCAAAAAATCTGGTGTGACAAGCACAGAAAATAATTTTCACATGAGAAAAATTTGTATGCTGTGCGATCAGTCACACCAGATTTTTTGCTTAACTTTTACTTCGATAAATACAGAATGTTATTAAATATCAAAATCAATATTGCCTAATAATTTTGGGTTGATTGTTATTTGTTATTTATGATTTTTTTTTTCTTTTTGATAAGGGATTGGAATTCAGGTCCCGGTTTAAGGGATGAATTTTTATCTGCTCGCCTGGTCTGAATTTTTATAGCAGCATGTTAACGTCGCCCGTTACCGTTACCGTTTCTGATAAAATGAACGAACCCCTACCGCTGGTGTTAACCTGCATGCTTGCCCTTCTTTATTGAAACATTCGATGAATAACAGTAGCAGCAACAATAGTAGTAATAAAAATGAATTGAGTAGATACAATTATTATTGCCAGAGGTGAGATGAGTGTGGAATTAATTTGAAGGGAATTTATTTTGTAGAAGATGCGTTTAAATTTAAAAAAAATCTGATAGGACTATTCTCAAAACCTCTTATCTGAGTAGTTTATATAAGTCCCCAAAATTTTTTACTTCCCATTTAGCGCATGGTAACTAAATATTGGACATCATCAAGGAAGCTATCCCATTTTTTTAAGACTCGGAAAAACAACGAGTATTTCAGTTGAATTTAGAAATCGAATTATTTTTACAATCCCAATAATTCTACCTATTATTATATGAGAAATTTTTAAACCCCCTGAGAGACAGTACAGAGGTAGGTTGCTTTTTGGCCGTGGCTAGGGGAGGATATGGGGATCAAAAGCCCCACCCAATCCTCCAGGGAAATGAAATATTTTAATAACTGGCTATCAATCAAAAAAAATGGGATTGGTGCCTAAATGGGACCAAAAGCCGAAAAAGATAATTAAAATTTTTTTTTTTTTTTTTTGAAAACCGCTCGAATGATTTTGATGAAATTTAGTATCTATAATCTTTCGTGCCAAATATTTTGATTATTCTTATATTTTTTGGGAAAATATATCTAGAATGAAGATACGTAGGGCTTATAGCTGGTAGTTCAATCAGGATAGGTGAAAAGGTGAAGAAAATCAGCTGCTAGTTGTATTTCATTATTTTATTCCCACCACGTTGGCGTTTCGATCACGGTTGGGATCATCTTCAGAACTAATGTGTACATAACAAGAGATGAAATGAAAATTAGTACCGGGAAAAAACTTTATCAATCATTATAAATTTTTTTATATCTTAGAGTACAATAATATCTTAGAATATATTTTACAAGGGTCCAAGGGCGGATACAAGGGGGGGATAAAGGGGGTAATTACCCCCCCCCCGAGATTCGAAAAAAATACCTTTTTTTCGCAAAAAAAATTATTTTTAATGTAAAATTTTAAAATTAATACTTACAAATTTGATGTGTATTTATATTCTGGCAAACAAGTACAGAATGCGCTTTTAAATTACCGAAATTAAAAAAAATAGTGTGCTGTGCGACGAGTCACACCAGATTACCCCCCCCCGAGAAACACCTCTGGATCCGCCCTTGCAAGGGTCTTACAAATTCTTGTATTTAATTGTAAGAGCCTTGTAAAATATATTCTAAAGATATTATTGGACTCTAAGATGTAAAAAAATTTATAATGATTGATAATGTTTTTCCCGGTACTAATAAACGAGCAAACCAGCCCGATTATAACTACCCCCTTTTATTTCATCTCTTGTTATAGTACAAATTAGTTCTAAGGATGATCACAACCGAAGAAACAATAAACTAAAAAACTAACAAACCCCTTCTTACGGAAATTCCGTCAAAGTGGTGGGAATAAAATAATGAAATATCTAAACTCTCTGTAGGATGAAACTTTTTTACTAATGATGACAATTGTTAAGTCGTAATTTAAAAGGCGGTATTTTTTGGACCTTCATCAGGTGAGAGGGAAATGTCAGATGTAAATATTTTTTACCTACATACCATGGTAGCATGGTATGATAAGATATTTATATAACAACTCCCTGTCACCTGATGATGGTCTAATAAATTTAGATTTTTAATAAATTTAGAGCGTAAAGTCGTGGGTATTGGGGAAGACGCTACTTCCTCCTATGTCCTAATTTACATCTTTAACTACAACTATTTCTACATCAAGTCAATTGTTAAGTCTTAATCCTAACTGAAACCGACTTCCACTTTTGGAAAACCACTCTGATTGCTTCTCCTTTGTTCAATTAAAAAAAAAAAAAAAAAAAAAAACAAGAGTTCAATCTCCAAGTACTGGATGGACTATTATATATGGGCTACGCGTATAAGAAAGGAAAAGTAAAAATATAATACAACGACTATTTATCATCTTGTCAAATATCATAGTCTAAAAATATACAATAATAGGCTTAATATAAAATAATTTTTCATTTTTTTTTTTTTTTTGTTTTAGTATCAATATTCTTTTTAGAATGATGTTAATAATATAGGTATGAATAAAGAATTTCTAAAGAAAAACGTTAATTTTTTCATGATAAATTATTATCTCGTTTCTAGAGCAGAAAAGAGGGATTAACGAGATAATACTGGTATTATGAAATATATAACTCTCTCAATTAGAACTCCTCTTATTCATTTAATACATCACAATGATGTTCAAATATCCTAATAAAAAACGCCATTTTCTTTCTTTCCATTTTTATTGAGTTTAGGTACATTTTTTTAGAGTACGGTATTTAATACAATTTAAAAAATCTGGTGTGAGTGACGCACAACACACAACTTTCTCTTACCTTCGGTAATCGAAAGTTGTGTAATGTGCTTATCACACCAGATTTTTTTGTGGACATGTATTTAGTTTCCGACAGTACGGTAGGCCCATCCGATTTTCAAGATGTAAAATTTATATGTGAAAATATTTATATTTTGTTACTATGGCAACCATTTCTCCTATCTTTTCTATGGAGTACAAGAGTAAAGTGGTCTTCACAAGATTTCAATGACAAAATGAGAATATACATTTTATAGAGAATCTAAAAAATAATTGATTTTTGAATTTAAAAAAAAAATCGTTGGAGCGAATTTTGAGAAAATAGAAAAACACTGAAAAAATGCATCAGTAAAGTACTAGTACTTTTTGGCCGATTTTGTTTAAAAGCTTAGTGTCACGTCCCAAGGAAGGGCCTAACTTAAATATAAAATTTCAACCACCTAGCTATTTTTGTTCTTGAGATATTTTGTTCACAGACACCCACACAGACAGACAGACCATGTCGCGAAAACCACTTTTTTTGGATTCTGGGGACCTCAAAACGTGAAGATCCATCAATATCTCGACATCGAATTTTCGACATGAATCCAATACTTTCTCTATATATTAACATATATATAGAGGTAAGAGAAAGTAAAAATCTAACTGATTACTTTAAAATGAAGAGTCTTCTTTTGAGATTTTATTTCTAACACCTTCAAGTACTTAAAGGTGATCAGATTCTTTTCAAAGACCATAAAAATCGCTATCACTCAATTGATAATATTATTATCAAAGAGAGAGATTGAAGACTAAAAACACGAAAAAGAAACGTTCTTGAATTTCAACGAATAAATTTGATTTTCGGCCGGTGGCTTTTTCTCTCATTGGCACGTTATCAGTAAACGGAAAGGGAAGGAAGGGTACACTCTGGAGAGCATCTGGCCAACCTTTAAGGCCAAGGGACAGCCTAACGCCCTAACACCATTCTCATTCCCAACAACCCCTTTCAATCCAATAACAAGCAACCTTCTTTTTTCTTTTTTTTTTCCTTTCTCAAATTTAAATGTTACGTTTCCAAAATCGAATTTTCACTCGCATTGTGGATAAAATATTGAAATGGTGATTTTTACATATGCTTAAAATGTCTATTTCTAGAAATTGAATTTGTCTATCACGATTTTCTATCCAGATTTTTTTATGGAAATATTTGAATATAGAAAATTATAGCTTTTTTTTTAATAGTATGCTATTTAAACAATTTTTTGATAAGCCTTGAACGTGATAAGCCTATTTTTTTTTTTTTTTTTTTTTTTTTTGCGGTTTCGGAAGAGTTTGATATTAAAAAACCATTAACTTCTAGTTTGAGGGAAACTTAGATTTTAATCTATATATAAATTTCAAGGTAATCAAGCAGCTATAAGAAATTTTAATTTCCAACTTCATCCCTGGATTAAAGTCTTAATTTATTATTAAATGACACAATTTTATTAAAAATTTAAGTCACTAACTAAATAAATATAAATTTCATAAAAATTGGAAATTTTTTTAAAAATGTGTAAAAACTTCCAAAGGGCCCCCCTTTATGAATTGAAATTTACATGCGAATCCCTATAGAGATTCAACATTGGCCCTATGGAAGGAAGATAGAGGAAAAATTAATTTCGAAAATCTGAAATACTACGTTAGTAACTGTCTTCTTACAATTTTCAGGGCAAAATGAGAATATTAATTTTAAAGAGGATCTAAAAAATAAAATCGTTAGAGCCACTTGAGAAAATCGAAAAAACTCAAAAAGTATATCTGTAAAGTGTACTTTAAACAATTTTGACTAAAAATTTTACTGATATACTTTTTAAAGAGCAAATGAAAAATAATTGATTTTTGAAATTTTAATCAAAAACGTTCAATCCGATTTTGAGAGATTCAAAAAAAAAAAACTGAAAAAGTACATCAGTAAAGTATAAGTACTTTCTGGCCGATTTTGTTCAAAAGCTTATTTTGAATATCAGTGAGGGTACCTAACTGAAATATAAAATTTCAATCCCTTCTGCTTAAAATAGTTACACACACACAGAGCAATTTGCGGAACCCACTTTTTTGGACTCAGGACCTCAAAACATGTATATCCATCAAAATCTTGACATGATCGCAATACTTTCTCTCTATAGACTTATGTTAAATATATACATGTAAGAGCAAGTAATAAAATATGCCAGGTATCAGAAAGACAAGTGAGTGGTCAAACGCTCCATTAAATACTCTCCTTATTTTGCCGATTATCAAGGATTAATTTAAGATATCGGGTATATTAAATCAGCTTAATTAGAAATTAGTGATATGTCAGGATGAGTGAGAGGAAGAGAGGGGGATGTGATATTTATGAGCTTGTCAGATACACTCCTTACAGTTACAGGAATGTTTGCATCCCCATCTCCTTTTCATCTTGCAAAGGAAGCATTTTAGCTGTATTATCTTAATCAGATCATTCTTATTTGATGACAGATGGCTTTTCACTTTTCCTCTTATGGTCAATAAATATTATTTATCTTCTATTAAATTACTTGTCAAATCAAATTGAATTTAATAATAACTGATTATTGATCCACGTTTCTTTGAATATTTCAGTTCTTGAGAGAATCTGTTATAAATTTACTTAATTATTATAAATATTAGTTAATCTTAAAGTTTTTTAAGCTCTTCTAAATTTAATTTTAAAAAACTTTTATTTTAAGTTTTTTTTTTTTTTTTAAATCATATAATTAACAAATATAAATTAAAAATAAGCGAGGCGTGAAGTGATACACCCACTCTATTTTTCTCTTAAGAAGATCATAAGGTCACTCCATATATGTATAATAATATTAAAAAGTTTTTTTTTTTTTTTTTTTTTTTTTTAATAATCTCTTTTTTTTAAGCAGAATTTAATTACAAAACATATGTTATAATAATTTTATTTATATAATAATAATCCTGGTTCTCTAAATTAAGAGCAGAGGGAATTTTATTTATTTTTTTTTTTTTAAGTCATTTAATATGAAAACCGTGGCTTTCACATATTAGCTAAGCGATAAGAAGTTGAAATTTTATATTTAAGTTAGGTACCCCCCCTGGAACATGGCAAGAAGCTTTTGAACAAAATCGGCCAAAAAGTACTAGTAGATCTTACTTTACTGTTTTTTTCGATTTTCTCAAAATTCGCTACAACGATTTTGTTTAAAATTCATAAATCAATTATTTTTTAGAAGCTCTTTAAAATGTATATTCTCGTTTTGTCCTTGAAATCTTCTGAAGCACACTTTATTCTTGTACGTCATAGAAAAGATAGAAGAAATGGTTGCCATGGTAACAAAAGATATTTTTTTACCCATGTTTATAAATTTTACCACTTGAATTCTACAATAATATATCGGCGGAAACTAAATATATCTCAATACAAAATAATCTGGTGTGACAAGCACAAAACACAACTTTTGATTACTGAAGGTAAGAGAAAGTTAAGTGCTGTGCAACCAGTACACCAGATTTTTTTTTATATTTGAAATTTTCTTCTCTACACTTGTTTCATATTTTCTTTATATGCTCTAAACATAGCCTATATAAAGAGACAGAGAGTATCTACCAGTACATTTATTTAGATTAGTGGAATTAAGATATCCTCATACTTTTGCCTTTTTACTTTACATCAAATGCTTACATTTACTCTAATTTAATAAGACACAGCTCAAAATAATAAACATCTTAACTCTAAATTATAGGATGCAGTATATACCTATTTGAAAAAGATAGTTCTCAAGTAAACCCTATAATCGTATATCTAGCGTATGCTAAATAAAAATCACAAATTCACACAACTTTTACTGAATTTATAAATTCTTGCAATCTAAATGGCCAACTCATTAATTTATCGAATAATTCCATTGTGGACTAAAAATATTTAATTGTTTAATCTCCCTTGAAATTATCATGCAGACTCATAAATAATTAATGGAAAAATCTCTGAATGAGTTTGTCATTTGATTGCTTATTTTATTCAACTCGAAATAATTCCTGAAATCCTATGGTATATAATTTGTTAAATAGTTTCAATTCTCCCAGAGAGTTGCATCCAAGCCTACTTCAGATACTGAGGAGGAGATCCTACTCCGCAACGAGAAACGTTTTTATCTACGTCAAAGGGAAGATTTGGTAACCGAGTGGGATAGCTGGCACCGAGGAACTTTGGAAAATGTATCAAGTATTGCAATGGAAGCCTATTCTGAAAAAGAACGTGCTCTCTACGAGGCCCAGCAAATGCTACGCCATGAGACAGTTACTCTTAATAAGGTCAAGGCAGGAAGTATTATTTTTATTTTCTAAAAAAATAAAATCATTTATATTTTGTAGACGAGGGTGAATTATTATTTAAAGCTAAAATCTTACTCACATTAAACCTAAGTTTTAGGAAGATATTAGTTCTAATTTAAACGATGGAATTTTAGAATTTTGAAAGTGAAAAATTGCAATCCACTTGACTTGACCACTTGAAAAAATAACAATAAAATAAATTAAAAGGCATCTAAAAAAATTAAGAGAGAATTCAACAAATTTTTGACTTTTTTAAAATATGTCACATAATTTTTTTTCTTGTAGATAAATTTTGTCTAAAGGCCTGTTCTTGGGGTTCCAAGGGTTATAGTTAATTCTGAAGATATAGGTTCAATAACACCAATTGATCACAATATATTGTCCTTTATTCCTCAGAGAGAATCAGTTCCAAGCCCATAATTCCTTGAGAATATCGAAAATGCTTCTTTTATAGGAAAAAGTTGATTTTTCATCTATATACTACGAAAATATGGGAGGAATTTTTTTTAGCCTAAAGTAATAAAATAAAATAAATAATTGCAAAATTTTATCATCTCGAGAAAAACCTCCTTTCTGCTGGCTTATGGTAAATGATAAGTCAAAAATTAAATTAAATAAACAGTAATACACAAAAATTATGTATAAATAATACATGTATTTATCAAACATCCGAAAAAGATAGGTAGTGCCGAGAGTTGACCAAGGATCTGTCAATACTCGCCCTACCACTAGTCCACAGAACAGCACTCGGCTATTTGAATTTAATAGATTGCTAATTTTAGTCAAAATAAATATCTCTGTCTTATCGAAACCACAAATTTATTTACAAGGCACAATCTTAATATTATGTAGGAAATTTTTTTTTTTCATAAAATATTCGTAAAATTCTAGAATTGCCTTCTCTTATAAGTACAGTTGCATAAATAATTAGTAAATAATCTAGGTTAAAGTAATTAGAACCATACTTTTAGATATTACTCATAAAATTTTCATAAAACTAAAAACGGTTTTGATCTCTAATGACAGTATGAACCTTGAGCCATCAAATGATACTTGACAATAAAATGGGAAGTTTTAAGAGAAAACTTGAATATAATAGTCGATATAATAGAAAGAGATAATTAATCTTAACTGAATATGTAAATAAGCTCTATTCTATTGGGAACAAAAATCAATGATAGAACCTATTATTATTATTATAATATTATAAAATTTGTATAAACGTCCTTGCAAGTAACTCCCATGCGAGTATTTTGAGGATAATCAATCAAAATTTGAAATTTTTAGAATAAATTCTAATATTTAACATTATACCACCAAGGAGTATTAGATAACGAAATATGGAAATATAATAAATCATATTAAATTAATGTTTGATATCCTGAAATTAAATTCAAAGTCAAGAATGAAAATGGAATCTAAATTAGATATGAATATCAACAAGAAGAAGTTATTTTAATTAAATTTGGAAAGATTTACATATAACTAAATATAATTATAAATAATACCAAGTTATTAAAATCTGGGGTGATTTAAATATTTAATCTCAATTAACTATCATATAGGACTTAACGGATAAGCTGGGGCTTAGTAATTCGAGGTAAAATTAGACTCGAGTTCGAACCCGACTTGCCGCAAAAATTCAACCAAGTCGAGTGTCTCTACTGGAGCAAAAGGAATTTAATTCCTTCCGGCACCTAGGGCCTGAGGGATGGGCATAAACCATTCAAAGATTCTCTTCTGAGGGCTTGTATAGTGATACAGAGAGCACAATAGATCTATAAGGTCGCAGTGCAGAAAAGTCCCACAACATCAAATCAATCAACTGTCGTTTTGATCCAGGGTTTCCTCAAAATTGTAAATATATTTACAGATAATTTTAATTTAATTATTGTTCATTTGTTCACAAATTTTTATAAAAATAAATTTATATGGCCTATAGTCAATATAAGGTGAAAAAGCAGAAGTCTCTTCAATAATGAAATTCCCAACGTTTCGGTCCCGGTCCAACAAAATCCACGATGATACCGTACTATAGGGGAGACCGGGGCTAGTTGACACACTTTTTACTTATGATTTTTTTTTTGGAGAGTGTATCAAGATATTTTCTTAAGTAAATATCCCATAAAATACCTTGAAGTTTTGTATATTTTTTATTTTAAATTTTTGCAAGTGTGTCGACCTGCCCCTATTACGGGGTAAGTTGACACTATATGATTATATGAGAAAAACAGCACATAGACTAATCTCCAAAACTGCCCAATGGCCGCTGGCTGAAGGGGCGTAATAAAAAAAAAAAAAAAAAAAAAACTCCAAAACACCGTTTGTTTATAAACATGTATATTCATAAATTTGGTTGTTGATACACTGTTGCTTCAACTTTACCATTCTTGCTGTTTGTAGCATTGTTAGTGACGACGTTTTTGCTTCAAATAATAATAATTAGTATTTGAAAGTCAATAAATAACGCAACAACATGTTTAAATTTAATGACTAAAGAAAAAAATTATTTTATGTGTAGAGAAAAGTAGATTTATAGCTGGATTAAAGTTGTTGAGTATTTTATGTGTCAACTACCCTCATGGTTTGTGTGTCAATTTACCCCGAATCACCATTTTGAATGTTTGCTTTAAATAAAAAATTGTAAACCATTATTTTATATTATCATAAAGTCCCTTGGATCCGCCCTAATTTCGACCCAGACTATATATATATATATCAAATATATGTATAACAATAAAAGTATAATTAATCATTTTGTCAATCTTTAATATATTTATAAATAATTCTTTGGATTAGATTCAATTGGTGTTTTGAAAAAGAAACGAAAAGAAAAGATTCTCAATTCACAATGAATCATCGATTCTGATCCAAGCTTCCACCCTAAAAAACCTTTCTTCCTTTTCAACATACAACATTTTACAGCTTCTATTCTATAATACTAACGATCTAAGGGAGCGGAAATCGAATTTCTCTATACTTTTATTGAAAAAAAAATGCATTGACCAAAATATGATGGATTAAATGCTTAAAAAAATTGTTTAATTCATCAATCATCGAAACAAGTATTTATTCTAAATTTTCTTTTCTAATAAATTGAAAACACTAATTGCAATTATTATTGAGGTACTTAATAGGATTATAGCTCTGCTATTAGAGACATTTAAATAATGAATAACAGGATTCCAATATACATTGAAACTAGTAGAGTGGGAAATGTGATTTGACAACAATCAGTAGTTGTGGGATTATTTATTTGTGCAGAAATTACAAAAATAAATCCAACCCCTCAAGTGCCTATAAAAATATTATAGTTTTAGTAGCCTATAGCTTGAAGGTTTACTTTATTTTTATTCAGATCTTTGGAATTTAAAATATTATATAATATTCATTATCGGAAAATTTTTATTGAGGTCTGGCGACTGTATTGTACAAATTAACAGTTTCGGTCTTAAAAAATAAAACCATCATCAGGCCTAAAATACTTAAGAAATTACATGTAAAACACCTAAGTTACATATCAATAGTAAAACTTAAACATCAGATATCTATCAAAAAAAAATCTCCTACGTTACATTCATCGACATTACATTTTTTTACTTTCTCCTACCTATATATGTTAATATATAAAGAGAGAAAGTATTGGTTTCATGTCAAAAATTTGATGTCCAGATTTAGATAGATATACACGTTTTGAGGTCCCCTGAATCCAAAAATGTGGTTTTTGCGACATGGTCTGTCTGTCTGTCTGTGAACAAAATATCTCAAGAACGAAAAGAGCTAGGAAGGTGAAATTTTATATTTAAGTTAGGCACTCCCATGGGACGTAACACGAAGCTTTAGAACAAAATCGACCAAAGAGTACTAGTACTTTACTGATGCACTTTTTTCAGTTATTTTCGATTTTCTCAAAATTCGCTCCAACGATTTTGATTAAAAATCAAAAATCACTTGTTTTTTAGATGTTCTTTAAAATGTATATTCAAAAATCAATTATTTTTTAAGATGCCCTTTCAAATGTATATTCTCATTTTGATCTCAAAATTGTTTGAAGCACACTTTACTCTTGTACTTCATAGGGAAAGTTAGGAAAAATAGTTGCCATGGTAACAAAATATAAATATTTTTCTGTTTATAAATTTTAAATCTTGAATTCTAATATATCGGCGGAAACTAAATATATCTCGACACAAAAAATCTGGGGTTACAAGCACAGAAACCAACTTTCGTTTACCGATGGTAAGAGAAAGTTGTGCGCTGTGCGACCAATCACACCAGATTTTTTTTATTCAAAGGGACAAAGAAAATTTGACATATTCCTAGTCGCCTTCTTTAATTCTTTAATTTTACCTTAATCCACTATTTGTATATTTATATATAAATTAATGGAACTTTGCCTTTGAATTTATTTTCGTATATAGTGTTTAAATATTTCAAGTGACTTTCGAACAACTCCAGTTAAATTTTAGAAAGTTTTCATTATATAATTAAATTATGGCTATTTAGTAACAAAATTCACTTGGCTAGTTTACTACAAGAAGCTTAGTGGTTTCCATAGGTTTATCTGCGTGTAGTAAATTATATGCTACAGGAAGGCTTTTGGGATGGGGCCAAAGAGGGTTGACCAACCATTTAATTGTAAAGAAATAAGTATCTTAATGGCGTTATGTTAAGAAAAGTAGACGTAATAAATATTTATTATGTTTTATCAAATCTTTATCGTTGTGAGCTTTCAAAATATAGTACAGTATTTAATTATAGTGAAAACAGATCATTTTCGGCACCCACTTTTTTGGACCCTCTTTTGGGGACCTCAAAACGTGTATATCCATCAAAATCTCGGGGCCGAATTTTTGACAGAAATACTTTATATATACAGGAACGCCGGAACGAATTTGAATCAGAGGGGGTAAAAAAAATTTTGTTTTTAGAAAATTAAAATAATTTAATATGTTCAAATAGTATAAAACAAATCTACTATAAAGCTTTAAAAATTTTAAATAAAATCACAATTTTAATAAAATTAAAATTTTAAAAAATTTGCTAATGATAATCATCATTTAAATAGAGAGAAAGAGAGAGAGAGAGAGGGAAAAGTTTTAACCAGGTGACGTTTCGGTGACATGTAATGATTGATGTGCCCTGCAGTTGTTGGCATCAGCTATGGGATTCTGTGCAGATGAAGAGCGGGAGCAATGCTTAGGACTGCTTCTCGCCGAACCCTACAAGGTACTATACTACTAATACCCATTCCCCTTTTTACTGCTGGGCTGACAATGACACTGACACGCTCATAAATATCAGTCAATAGGAATTAGCGACACCCCTTCTTTGCGTACCTCTAGCCTCTCAGCCATGGGGGAGGGGGAGGAGAGAATATAAAGTACCCGTATATAGGAAAAATTAATATATGTAAAAATTAATTTTAAAATATCTAATACACTACTTATTTCTGGATTATGAAACAAGACTCTAATCACCTGCAAGTTTTTTAATCAAAATTAATTTTACATAATTTTTTAACTAAAAAACCTCTCTAGTATCAAGTTTTGTTTCATAATTAGATAAATATGTCACCTATCTTATATTAAATATGATTTTAAAACCGTAAACCGATTTATTAATCTTAAAATCGGTAATATTTATTTTATTAATTATTATTATAAATTATGTATATTTATAATATAATTTTAACATGTTCCCCTCCTCATATCGGTCGCATTAGGCAAACAAATTCGTACATTAATTAACAAATAGAATATACATGCATAAATGTATATTTTGATGATTTAAATAAACAAAGGTCAAACCATTCATATTATTATAATAATAATTAATTAAATGAAACATTCATTTATTTATTTTTTTAATAAATTGAGATTGAATATTTTCGATTACTATATTTACTAAATAAATACGTCGTCTTCTTCATATCATTTATTTATTTTGAGTCTTTTTTATATTATTCACTAATCTCCGTCCGTTTGTCTGTCTGAGCAATTCCCCGTTGGAAAAAAGTTATATTGTTAAATGAAATGGCCTTTATCTCAGATTTAGGGTAATGGCGCTTGGTTCCTTCATGCATAGCATTCGAAAAAATATACTCACACCATGTTAAATCAAATTTTATGTATAGAACGGTTTTTCAAACATAATGCTGTAAGCAGGGATACAATGTTTTCAAACTGTTTGAATTTGTTATTTGAACAAAACTATTATATTAACAATAGTTTTTATTTAATAAATAACATAACTTTTAAATAATGTTAAAACTGGCGGGATGGCTATGGCCAACAGGCAAAATAAAAAAAAAAATTTTTAAATAATGAAAATAAATATTCCCCCCTAACTTCGACCAAAATAAAGTATTTTTTGTTATCCATTGTATTTCGTTTTTAATTAACTATTAATTAATTTTAAAACAAATATATTTTGGGATATTCTTTATTTTCTTGTTTTAATGTATAGGATAATACAATTATCATAAAATGAGATGATTTTATTTTTCAAATGAAATTACATTATCACTCGGACGCATTATCTGTATTCTCTTAAAGGCCAATCAAATTAGTGCTAATGAAATTTTAATAATTATTAATTACTGGCCCTCAATAGGCGTGATCCAAGGATGAGAGAGAAAGAGAGGGTAGTAATTAAATTCCAACGAGGAGATAATTTAAAATAAATAAACCAGTATTTAGATTTCACCAAGTAAACAGAAAGGCTCCCAACTTTTATAAAAAAAAAAATAAATAAATTATATTCTAATGAATCATTGATTCAATTTTCGATGATTCGTTTTCAGAATTTAATTTTAATGAATATTTTAATATTAATGAAATAAGATGATCTGCAAATTAATGAAAATTATTTAAATGATGGAATTATTCAGCAAAGTAAATTTTTTTGTTTAAAAGAAAATCATTTTGCTTGAGTCGTTTCCTTTAGGGTAAATTCGTTTTCAGAATTCTCTTCAGGGACTAAAAAAACATTAATATTTTAAAAACACTTTATAGACGTAAAAATTTTAAAAATAATTTAAATTCTATTTAGTTAACGAGCTCCCGTTCCTTTTTCTAATTTTAATTTAATTTATAAAGAAATTAGAGGCCCAAAGAAAAGCAAGTCTCACGGCCTGACTCTTGGAATGGAAAAGGGAAAAAAAAGCTGATATAAAGCGAAAGGAAAAAATGCCAGCCTTAGCTCGGGTAACTCGTGGTCGCCATCAACGAACTCATTAGAAATGATCCAGTTTTATTCTCTAGATCAAACAATTCGTTAACTAAATAAAACTTTTTACGAATACACCGGTGTAAAGGGTCAGTTTTTTCTTAGTTAGTTAGTTAGTTTTTAAAGAAAATTGGCCTTCGGCAGATCACCATTTTGGCCACCAATTATACACACGATACAAATGCATCGGAAATTATTGAAACTCACATACTACATATTTAGTCTATACTATAAAAAAAAAAAAAAAAAAAAAAGGAATTTAGATATGAATATTATTTTCACAGAAAAATGTGTAAATATTAAAATAAATGTCCTTTTCCAGCTTATGAAGGAGCACAGAAATATTTGTTGGTCTTGGGATCCTCTTCCTACTGAGCCATTCTTCGAAGTCCTCTCGTTTCAATCTAGGGCATGCAAATAGAAGGTGGTTCAAATCTGCAACTATACTTTCATCGCAATCACATCCATCCGAATCTCTAATGCCAATCCTTTTTAGGTGGGCCGGATATCGTCCATGGCCGAGCCTCATCCTAGTGATTGAGGTGTAGAAGGCTCTACCACCATTGATCTTGTGGAACCAAGGTGGAGAGCCCACTCTAGGATTAATCTGATAATATTTATACCCTCTTGTGAGCGACGATCTGTCCCAGTCCTCCTGCCATTTTACCATAATTACTTCCTTTAATTTTGATACAATATCATTAGAAGAAACAGAGGTGTGGGTTAGGTGAAGACATTGTACGGCGTCCTTAGCCGCCTTGTCCGCGGTCTCATTGCCTAAGCAGCCAATGTGACCTCTCACCCAAACGAACTTTATAGATTTGCCCATTCTATAGCCGCGATAAAGTTCTTTCTTAATGACCAAAATAAGTTCCGAAGTAACGGCCTGACTATTTTTCAACGCATTCAGGAGACTCAATGAGTCAGTTACAATAGAGAAGGACTCCTTATTCTTTGAATTCGCGTACTTGATGGCTTCAAGAACTGCAGTTGCCTCCGCTGAATATATGGAAGTCAGAGCGGGCAGCGTGAACTTCTTTATAAAGCTGTCCTGAGGGTCATAGAATGCCGCTCCAACAAAATCCTCGCTGGAACATTTGGATCCATCTGTATAAATAATGTGACTCCGAGGATTAATTGATTCTATATGGACCCTAACAATTATATCAGCACACGGGGAATTCCATAAAAGTTCAGGAATCTTCATAGAGGTATCAATACTGGGAGAAAATAATTTAATATTTTTATCGAAAGAATACATGAAAGGAACTGTTTTTGTTTCAACTAAATCCATAAATGGGTCACAGATATTTAGGGCACTTATTAGTGGGGGGACTGGCTTTGTTGAGCTCCAGAATGGGAATGCCATTGTGTCCTGAAGCTTCCTCAGCCTACAGAAGACTGGAAAATCCTTAATACAAGCTCTTCTAATTAAAAATCTGGCCCCCAATAGGAGAGTTCTTAAACGCCATGGCATTTCGTTGGTTTCGACCTGCAAAGCATTGGTTGGTGTTGACCTCATTGCACCCGTAATCAACCTCAGAGCTTTGTACTGAACGGAACTTATTTTATCCGTAAGTCTTTTATTTATACCCCCATATATGAAACAGGCATAGTCTAAATGAGATCTAATAATGGCCTGATATAATATTTTAAGAATCTTGGGGTCTGCGCCCCACCAAGTTCTAGTGAACATCCTTAATAAATTGATGCCCTTCTCGCATTTTAAAACTACCGAATTCACATGAGCTGCCCAATTCAATTTTCTATCAAGTACAACCCCTAGAAATTTGACTTGATTTCGAACGGGGAACGTAAGACCACCAACATTTAGATTCTGGATGAAAGGGTCCCTATGCTTCCGTGAAAAGATAGTCAGCGTTGATTTAGATGTCGAAATTTCAAAACCTTTATCATTCAGCCATTCCAAAAATCCGGCCACTGCCTCCTTAAGATTTGCCAACCCTTCCTGATCATTCGGAACTCTCGAATAAAAACAAACATCATCTGCAAACATAATAGTGGTGATCTTAGGAAAAACCATACTGGAAGCTAAATCCGATGTATAAATGGAATACAACAAAGGAGCCAGAATTGCTCCTTGGCATACCCCTTTGGAAACTATCCTGGGGCCCTTAAGCTCACCCTTGTACCTCACATAAACTTTCCTTTCGTGAAAAACAGAGATAATTACTCGTACCACTCTACACGGGATACGTAGGCTTATCAAAATTTGTTTAAGTAGCGCAAGATCCATATTGTCATAGGCATTCGCAATATCTGCCATAAAAGCAAATGTCATTTGTTTCTCAGCGAAAGAACGGTTGATATCGCTTGATAACATAGCCAAGCTATCCATTGTACATCTATTTTTTCGAAAGCCGAACTGGTGGGAGGGGAGGATATTATTAGACTCCAACCACCATTCCAGTCGATGTTTCATAATTCTTTCAAAAGTTTTACAGATGCAAGATAAAAGTGAAATCGGCCGGTATGAAGCAGAGTCCGCGGGATCCCTATTGGGCTTGAGAATAGGAACCACTACTACCTCTTGCCATTCAGAAGGAATTTTGCCAGTCCTTAATATATCGTTGAAAACGTCTAGCATATATTGAATGGCATTCTGGGGAAGATTGGAAATCATTGGGTATAGAATGTTGTCCTTGCCGGGCGCACTATTAGAGTTCCTTCTAATACAATAAACTAACTCTTCCAAAGAGATTTCTTCTGCAATATGATGATTCGGATTCGGTACATCATTCTCTAGGATTATATGAGGTTGAGAAGGTACAAAAGGAGGGGCTATCTTATCCAAGAAGTCTTCTATCCAATTGACTGAAGGATTACTGGGATCGGGACGAGAGAAATTGCCGACTTTTTTGAACCTTCTATAAGTACGCCAGACATCTGATAACGGAACATTTCTGTTAAGGTTGCTACAGAAGCGAATCCAACTGGCTTTCTTCTCAGCTTTTAAAAATCTTTTAGTTTGGGCATTAACTTTCTGGTAGTTAATAAAATTATCAAATGTAGTGTGGGACCTATATTTTTTGAGAGCCGATTTTCTTTCTTGAATTACATAGGTACATCTATCATTCCACCAGGGATTGGGAGGCGTGTGAAACTTGATAAATGCAGGAGCCAAAGGGATTGAGTCATACGCAGCTTTATTTATTGCACCTATCAATCTCTCGTATGAGACTATACTCGTTGGAATCTCGCTTATCTCCTGATTTATCCTAGATCTATAAGAATCCCAATTCGCCTTTTTAATATTCCAATTCCTGTGGTTTTTGAACAAAATTTCTCTATAGGGCACATTACATTCTAAGAGGATTACAAAATGATCACTGCCTAGAGTTTCCTCTAATATATTCCAATTAATTAAGGGTGCAATGTCAGGAGACACAATGGAGATATCTACGGCAGTTGGCCTTTGTGACGGATAATTTACTCTCGTCGGCCGACCGTCATTCAAAATGACGAGATTGTGGTCCTCGATTGCATTGAGAATTGAGTTTCCAATCGTATCATTAAAAGGATTTCCCCAACTGGAGTGATGGCCATTAAAATCTCCACATATTATAAAATCATGGCTAGCTAACGAAAATAGCCTTGCTAGGTAAACTTGCGGAATAAAATTATTCGGTGGGCTATAAACAGCTACAAACGTTATCTTTATATCCTGGACGAAAATTTCTGCCGCACAGATGTCACATCCCGGAATAGGATCGATCGGGATCCGCTTGAAGCGGAATGGTTTTCTCACGAGAATGGCCGAACCTCCTCTTCCATCTTCTCTGTCCTGTCTAATTAAGTTAAAATTAGGAAACTTGTATAATCTTTCAGGATGAAACCATGTTTCGGAAATGCATCCCAAACCAACACCAGAAGACTCCAAAAATTGATTCAAAGCTCCTGAGTTTGCCGCAGCTGAGCGAGCATTCCATTGAAAAATTTTCAAGGGCAAATTAGCATGACTTCTGTCCGCCATTTACCTCAATAAACAAATAATAAAACGTAAACTTAGAGTAACCAAAAATTACAAGAAGTACAACGATATCTTACGACTTTGTACACTAAAATAATTACGATATATAAAAGTAAGATTATAAAGGACTAACTTTATATACTATGTAATATGGACATTGATGTCATTAGTAACAACTTGCTGAGATTCGCAGTGGTTATTTGAAGCATCAGCACAACCAAGAAAAGAGACATCCATTGCAGGATTTTTTTCCAATATAGTCTGAAGCTTGATAGCTTCATTAGGCCTATGTGGGTTAGCAGGCATGGGAGATCCCCCTAACGTAATTTGCGAACAGGGAAGAGAAAAATGAGGAGATGGCTGAACCCGAGGAGGTCTTTCCTCTCTCCTGCATTTAATTTTATAATGTTTCTTTTGGGTAGATCTATCCTCTATCTCGTTATCACAGGATCTCTTCTGAGAAAAAGCGTCTCTGCTAGGAGGAATTACAGGTGGAAAATTGACCTGATCAAACACCAGTGGAGCATGAGGGACGTAAGAAAGAACATCCGAAAAGGGTTTATATTTAACCACAGTTAAAGCTTCCCTAAATGAATATCCCCTCAATGTCATATGCTCCAGTATCTTTTGTTGATCCTTATATTCGCTACATTCCATAAAGTTCGTTGAGAGATGCCCTTTTTTACAATGTAGGCATTCAGGAGGATCTTCCTTTTGGCATTGATTAATTTCATGCCCCTCACCGCAAGCGGAACAGCGTGTAGAACTCCTGCATCCAGAAGCTCTGTGACCATACCGATTGCAGTTATAACAATAAGTTGGTTTAGGAATGAATGGAGAAACCTCGCTTCGAACAGAGTGAACTACTATATAAGGAGGCAGCATCTGGGACTGGAAAGTTACCTTAACTGTCCCTGAAGGGGTCCAATACTGTGGTTGATTTACCGGCTTGACTAATCTATTCATTCTCTCAACCTTTATTATTTTGTACGAAGAGACACAGAAATCGGGATCTAAGAGATCATTGATGTCCAGGTCTAATGAAAATCCCCGAATCAATCCAGTTTTGCATGTGAGAAATGGAGGAATATATGCCTCAAAATTATTATTTATAAGAATAGGATCACTGATAAAATTGTTCGCATCAGATGCAGATTGAAATTGAACTCGAATTTTTATTTTATTTAACCGTGTTATTCCTAAGACAGAATGCCTATAATTTGGCATTTGCTGGAATAAAAATTTACCAAACAACATAGGGTGTAACGGTTTATTAATAGTTTTTGTCTCCACATTTTCAAATTGGGAAATATTAGAGTCCTCATTTATTAATTTCTCTTCTTGATCCTTGTTAATGTAAAAACGCACTTTTTGCTTTTTCTCAACAAAAACGAAATAAGGCCCGTTGTCGGCCATCGAGAAGGCGCTTCTAGCAATACTGCCAGCTATTTGCTTGTCAGGGGGCCGCGGGGGGCCCGAGCCCCTTCGGCCCTCCGCCATCTCTTCGAAGGCTTCGCCGTCTCGGCGAAAGCCTTACAAATTATATTAATTAACTATTAATATAATAAAGCAAATGAAAATCAATTATATAAAAAATGATAAATAAAAGGATGCGAACAGTTTATCAATGATAAAAACAAAGGGAAAAATAAAAAAGCAGGTGCAAAGCAAGCTTATCTGTTCAGGATAAGAAGAGCTCCGGTCACGTACGTCCACTCTCTAGCTGTGCACTCACTAGACTGAGTTTTTTCTTTAAAATATTAATTATGTTTTAGTCCCTGATGAGTCCATTTGATAAGTATGAAATGTTAATAAGAAGAATTAGTTTTTGTTCATATAGACGTAAAAATTTTAAAAATAATTTAAATTCTATTTAGTTAACGAGCTCCCGTTCCTTTTTCTAATTTTAATTTAATTTATAAAGAAATTAGAGGCCCAAAGAAAAGCAAGTCTCACGGCCTGACTCTTGGAATGGAAAAGGGAAAAAAAGCTGATATAAAGCGAAAGGAAAAAATGCCAGCCTTAGCTCGGGTAACTCGTGGTCGCCATCAACGAACTCACTAGAAATGATCCAGTTTTATTCTCTAGATCAAACAATTCGTTAACTAAATAAAACTTTTTACGAATACACCGGTGTAAAGGGTCAGTTTTTTCTTTAAAATATTAATTATGTTTTAGTCCCTGATGAGTCCATTTGATAAGTATGAAATGTTAATAAGAAGAATTAGTTTTTGTTCACTAGTTCTAAATAGAGAAATTGACATTTTTTATTGTTCAAAAATGCATTGGAGATTTCGAAATTGTGTTTATTTTCTTTTCAATTCGGACATAATATTATAATCAAATTTAATTTAACATCTCAAACATTTATTGTATTTGGCGGTTGTTTTGACATTTCTAATTTCCTTTAAACTACGATGGTACTAATATTTCAGGCAATGTTCATCAAAAGTTCAAGTTTATGATAGGCTACTAGATGGGATTTAATTTCAAAATTATACTTAAATATAAATTGAATCTATCTATTCATGATTTTATTTGCATTTTATATGTATATAATTTTAAATTTCAAAAACAAGGTCGTCAATATATAGGTAGGTCCATTTTTAAAGTGAAACTTTTATTTGATACCCTCAAATTTTTTCGCCCTTCTATCAGCATGTCGCGTTACAAGCCCTGATTTTATTATGTGATATTTGTAGAGGCCCAATAAAAAAGAATATTTGACTTTTTTAAAGTTTGAATTGATGAGTCTTCTTATCGATTTCGATCTTGACTCAATAATTATAATAATAGAGTCTCGATTGTTTTCAAAAATCTTATTTTAATCTTTATTGTTAGTGTCAAAACATGCCCCTACACGTCAACTTAATCAAGTGAGCAAGGGTTCTGCCATTCTACAAGAGAATTAATCAATAAATCCATTAGTGAGCTGGTCATTTGAATTGTTACTAGGTACTCTAAAGCAAGTAAAAACCCATATTAGTTTAAAATTTGCCAAGCCAACTACTGTAATATCGAACCGTGTAAACTCTAGGAATAATAATCTTTTTTTTTAAACAAATTTTGTTTTTTTTGTTGGTGGGCAAATGTCCCATGGCTCCCGGGAATCAAACCCAGGATTTCCATCCTTTCCGGGGTATCGGTGTACTACGCTTTGCTCCAGGCTACCCAACCCTCGACCAACAAATACATTCCATATAGACCGTCTATATGCAAATTAGGATTGCATTTCCCTAACAAGAGAATTGAAGTGAGAAATATTTGAAGAAAAATTTCTCATTTGTCAGCTGCTTGTTACAAAAGCAGTCGGACAAACATTTTGATCTGTCTAACTCACTAGCAGCAGGACCGGATTTGAGGGTATGCCGCTTATAGGCTAAAGTCCATTTGCCGCCCCCCTCTATGTTCATATTTCCTTAATATATTTGTTTTATACAATGTGTTATACGATAAATGTATAAGCTTACTAAAATTCATAAGGAAAATATTATTAACTTCTGAAATCATATTAAAAAAAAAAATAAAAGAATGGCATAAATATATAGGCCTATATTTCATTTAATATTCCCTCGATTCTGACGTTTCAAATTCGGTTAAGACCATCCTCAGAGCTTGTATGTCTATATTGACAGCCCGCAAGCTCTGAGGATAGTCTTAACCGAGATCGAAACGTCAGCATAGAAGGCCTATTAAATGAAATATATTTAGGTGCCATACTTTTATTTCTTACATATTAACGATTATCCAGCTATAAAATCCCCATCTTGTAAGAAATACTTCATTTTAACTTTTGAAAAATTCCCAAAGTGCCGCCCCTGCCTCTCTAGGCTGCAGCCTTCTTAGCCTATTTAGAAAAATGGCCCTGCCTAGCAGCGAAACCCTTTTCAGAAGAAAGAATAAATTTCGTAATCTAAGAGAGCTATTCATTGAATATTACAATAATAACTATTTTTTTTTTAACTCACTTTTTTCCCACACATACACACCATACAAAGAGTTTTTTTCAAATAAGACTTTTTACGATATTCGTATTTTTAATAATATATGTATTGGGGGTCCAGGAGGCATATTTATTTAAGCGATTTGGTATCCATATGGCTTAAATAAAATCAACCGAATGCCTGGGATCCGAACCCGCGATCCTTGGTATAGAAGGCCAGCACTCTAGCAACTACACCAAGGCCCGAGGGCTAATATCTAATTTAAATATATAGATCTCGAAAATGATTTAACAATAATCTTTCTATTTATCTCTTACTATAATAACAAAAATAATTTATTCAAGAATTCTAACTAATTACATACTATAGACTTTATAAAAACTTTAATTTGAGTATTATCATATTAATAATAATCTTTACGTAGGACATTTTTTTTTTTACTCCTTTATATTTCTTAAACTAAGCTCCAGCCTGAATTTACCTTTACTTTCTAACTTATTTATTTGTAATTTTATATATTGTTATTAGACGATATAGTTTTTTTTTTTCATCAGCCCAAATCCTCTTTAGTAAATTCTTGTAGAACCAAGTGAGAGGAAGGGCAAACGGATTCATTGGATTCTCTGGTCAAGGCACGTGCTGCAGCCCTTTGGGAGCTCTCTGGTCAGAGTAAGGCCTTCGATACCCGTCTGGACCACATCCTTCGAGACTTTGCCGCCCTCACCACCGCAGTCCGAGACAAGGTAATATAAATCGGAGAAATCGGAAATATATTTCTGACAAGTTTATTGAAAACGTTCAAGAGTGTGTTTTGATTTTTAAAATTAATTTTATTAGTCTCACCCCCATCGGACTTTTAGACTAGCCAGGGGAGGGGCTGAACTTCGAATGAATGTCTGCAATTTTTGAGATAACTCGTTGAGGCAAAAAAAATAAGTCATATATGGCTCATCCTTCTTCTTCTGTCCTCGCCTTCTTCCCGCTATGCGGGGTCGGCAGACCTCACTATTTCCCTCCAGCCCTATCATGCGTTTTTGCGACCGAGGATAGAACAGGCCGGCCCGTCGCACGGTCTAACGCCTGTTGAAAAGAGGAAGGAAGAGACAGACATACAAAGAGCAGAAAGACTGTCTGTCCCAGCTCAGATAGCTCGTGCTCGCCATCCACGTACCCACAAGATGTGGGAACATATCTGGCTCATTAATATATACCGTACTCTCTCACTTATCCCAAAAAAAAAAAAAAATTGTATTTGTAAAATAATATAGAATATTTTTTTGTTTTATGTTTTTTATAAATAGCTACCTATATATTCCTTTGAGGATCAAAGAAAAAAAAAAGAAAATTTAATTAAAAATATTTTTTTATTTTTTCATTTTCCCAATACTTTCCAATGGTAAAATTCTGAATTTTCAAAAAATTTTTATTTTTTCCCTTTATGAATTGATTTTTTCCTGGACTCTTCATAATGTCCTCTATAAGGGTGCAGTTCGAAATTCTGACGGGAAGTTGGTCAAAGTGTCACAAAAAGACACTACTCATTTATTAAAATATCTGTGGCATGCCAAAATGTTTTTTAGGCCAAACTAGTGAAGTAAAGTTCTTCTTAGATAAAGAAAAATTAAAAGAACTTTAGGAAATTCTCGGCTTCGAAAGTGAAGCCAGAGCAAACTGTTTTTTTATTTTTTAATATATATGTTGCTACTAAGGGCATTAGGATAAACTAGTTTGGCCTAGGCCATGCTTTAGAATAAACTAGTTTGTTCTAAAAAAAAAAAAAAAAAAAAAAAAAAAAACAATGGTCTCGCTTAGACTTTCCAAGCCGAGGATTTCCTAAAGTACTTTTATTTTTTATTTTTACTGTAAGAAGAACTTTCAACAGCAACGGATCAAAACAAACCAGGTCGGGTGCATCCAAACATCCTTTAAAAAAACAGTTTGGCCTGTAGCATATATATTTAAAAGTAAAAAATTATAAATTTATGTTGATAAATTTATTTCTTTTGCCAGAACTCATGTTTTCGGCAAAGTTTTTTGTCAAATGCACAAGAATAAATAAAATTTTATGTTCTTTTTTAATATTGTTTTAGACATAAAAATGCACAATATCGCTTAATATTATTATTTTTATTATCATTTGATATTATAATTTTTTAGACCAGTTCAAACTTTGCCGTTTTTTTTTATCGATACATTCATTGAAGTTGAGGAGAAAATAAAAAAAAAAAAAAGTAAAAAACGCTGAATGAAATTTTATTACTTTCTCTTCTGAATTGGGTTCAGTCTTATTGCTAGTATTAAGTTATAGTAAGGGCAAAAAGGGAGGCTCTCCTCGCCCTTCACCCTAAACCCATATAATGCCCGAGATGATATTTTCATCAAAAGAATAGCTTTGTATTTTCCATTTTTTTTTTCTTTGCTATTTTTTGAAACTTTTTTTTTTTCATTTAAAGTATAATCCTTTCCTTTCAAGTGGATTATTATTTATTTATTTTTATTTTGTTCAAGAATAATTTCTTCTGTATTTTGTCTTGTTAGAGCATTTTCCCACCCCTTCTCTATTTATTTTCAATTTCTTCTAAAGTAAACCTATATTTGAAATTCTCATTTTAAAAAATTTTACTTTAAATTATCATATTATTTTTGATTTATAAATAAAAAAAAATTTTTTTTATTTGTTAGTGAAAAACAATAATTGATTTGATCAAATTAACCTCGAATCACATTTATGCGTACAGGAAATTAACTTTTATCAGTAAAAATTATTAGTGGTAATTCTTGGATGGGTTGCAAAATTTCACAAGTTTTAGATTGTTTAAATACAAATAAGTCGTATTCAACACACTGAGGGATTCTTTAGAGCGGACAGCGCATATTCAATTGTTGAATATATATCTCTAGAAATCAACAATTAGCATGTGTGGGACTGAAAGGCGGAGGCCAAGAGCCGGAAATAAATAAAAAAAAAAAAAAACATTAGCATGGCTAAAGCTCGGGAGAGATTTATTGAAAAATAAGTAGGTATGGTGTGTTGCCTACCTTCCAGCATCCAAAAAACAAAGAAATTTAGATAAGAGCCCTATGAAACATTGATATGTAATATTTAAAGATTTCACCGAGCTGGTTCTTGTTGAAGCATTTTTGTAAATTAAGGCTGAACCAATTGAGCAAAAACGTTTTTGACTAATAGTGCCTAAAACTATTTTTTCAATGCTTTTCTATGGGTCAACGCACACCGAAGAGACAAAACACAATTGGAAATGATTCGACATCATTGAACAAAATGATTTGCCATTGCTCAAAAGGTGTGCGTTGACATTGAACAAAACGTTTTGCTCTTGGACAAAACGTTTTGTCCGAAAACGTTCAAAAACGTTTGCATTGACATAGAGCAAAATGTTTTGCTATTGAGCGTTTTGCTCAATCGGTGTGCGTTGGCATTGAGCAAAACGTTTTGTCTGAAAACGTTTTGCTCAATTGGTATGTGTTCAGCCTAAAATAAATAAATAAAAACACTCGGTAATTGTTTCAAATTTACAGTAGGTATGTTGAAATTACATCCTTACAACTTATTGGCAGTTCCGGAAGATTTGTGGTAGATATATGGACCATGTTACGTATTAGTGTGTCAAGCGCCAGCTACCGAGTTTTGAGAAAATTAGCATTAAAGTTTTTTGTTTTGAATGGATTATATATAATTTATTTTGTCAATTGTGGAAGTAACATTAAATATAAATTTTTTTAGGACATATTTCATAAAAAATACTATTAATTATAGCATTTGAAACAATATTCCGTGCTTAACTCAATTTTTAATTTTTTTTGGCGCTTGACACACTAATGCATAACAAGGTCCATATAGTACATGGCCAAGGGAAAATCTGGTAATCGTTTTCTTAATAAAATTAAGATAATAGGCTATTACAAAATGCATATATTTATAGCTGTGATGTTATATTAATAAGAGGGTAGAAAATGAGAGATGCAGCTAAAGTTTTTTTTTTTTCTTTATTTTTATTTAATTCGCACGGCTGACGTTTCGGTTTCGAGATGGTTCAAACATGGATCCGAAACGTCAGCCGTGCGAATTAAATAAATAAAGAAAAAAACTTTAGCTGCATCTTTTTATTTTCTACCCTCTTATTGCCCCCGGGTTTGGCGTAGTAGGTAGCGTGCCTACCTCCTATACCAAACGTCGCGGGTTCGGACCCAGGCAGTCCGATGATTTTATTTAAGCTATTTGGATACCAGATGGCTTAAATAGAAATGCCTGAACCCACAATATATATATTAATTACAACGGTTATCGTCTAAAGTCTTAAATGGCCTGAGTTGCCGAAAAGACTGTGTGAATGTGTATGTGAGTGTGAATGTTTTTTACCCTCTTATTAATAAGATTTGCACAAGATGTGCAAGAATGTGCATTTTGTTATACCGACAAGTTTATCTTTTTGAGGAACCAATGAAGAGGGAAAACAAATTTTTTTTAAAAGTTTTTCTAAAATTTAATGATTAATTATTTTTAACCGCAACTGGTTTCGTTATTCGATTATACATATATTTACTTGAAGACTAAAAATTATCTCCCTTTTTATGGGAAAGTTTAATTTCCTGTAGCCTAAATGTATGCTATACCTAAACGTATTTAATTTAAAAAAAAAAAAAAGTTTGTATAAAGGTTAATTTTGAATGCAAAACCAGTAAAGTAATTTTATATGTAATTTACCAACCATTCTAGTCTAGATTTAATCTAAAAATATTTTTATTTACTAAATTTTTACGAAATATTCCGGTTAAATAAATATCTCAAGTTAGATCTGACTTCCACTTTTTTCCTCATCTCAAAATCAATCACTCCTCAAAAATTGCTCTTCTTCAAGGTCGAATAAGATTGAATTTTTCCCATTAAATTCCACGCATCGTTATCCAACAGAAAGTAATGTATTTTTTTTTTTTTTTGTATTATTCGATAATAACATTATTATGCATAAACTGAAGCATCTCGTGGCTGGCTGCTTTTTATGCGGTGGATAGAATATATTAAAGCCATCACATCCCTCCCCCGGGAGACCAACGTTTTATAACACATGATTTTCCATCATTTTTTTAAAGAATTCGAATAATAAATGGGAAATGAGAGCACACCTCATATTAAAAAAATAATATATTTTTTTTAATAGAAGTGAGAGCTGGTTATTAACTTGCCTAGAAGGGTTTCTGTTATGAGCTATTTTAATATTTTATATCACTCAACTTGTACAACCAGAGATTATATTAATATCGACACTTTTATAAATGGAAACTTTAAAACATTTTATAGACTTGAGTGACTGGTGTATTTATCCTATATTTTAGAGGAAAATTTATAGTGTATACGGTGACTAAATTTTCAATTAGTATATATTGGTGTAGCACAAGAAGAATCGTTTTAAATGAGAATTCTTGACTGACTATTCTTTCTCTTAGGGAGCGTACAAGTATTACGTAACGCAATTTTTGAAGATTTTTGACCCCCCCTCCCCCCATGTAACACGCCGTAACATTTTTATGGACCCCCCCCTAGACGTAACGTAACGCTCAAGTGGCCATTTTTATCTAAAAGTACCGGGCCGGAAAATCGCTAAAATACCAGTTACGTAACGCGTTGTTCAACCCCCCTCCCCTCTTGTAACGCATGGTAACGTTTTACGAGACCCCCCTCCGCCCCCAAAAAAAAAATTGCGTTACGTAATACTTGTACGCTCCCTTACTTTGTCAAACTTTTCCATTCCAAATCAAAGTATCAGACCGAGCAATGGGTCAATTCGATCATATCTCCTTTTAAAATTGAATTATGAATAGCAACAAAGTTAAGGTAGAATAAGAAATTCTTAGGACTATTTCACATCTATAAACAAGTCAAAATTAAAAAAAAAAAAAGTTGAAATATTGAACTGGTATTTGAATTAATTTGAATTACAAAATAAGCAAAAAAAAAAAGTATTTGAAATACGAAATACTTATAGAATTTGAAGCATTTGTATCCAAATAATTTAAATAAATATTATTCATCGGACTGACTGAAGTCCTAACCCACTCCCCTGGGCTTTTAGGCTATCAATATTGTCAGACAACATCTCGGATTTATTTGAAGGAGGTATATAGCTGAATGTTGATATACAAATAAATAGAAAGAATGAGCAAAGCAGCTAGATTATATCAAGAATGAAAGTTGGAAGAAAACGCAGCCAAGATTTTTTCTTTAAAAATATAGTTCAACAGCTGACGTTTCGGCTTTTGATATATATTTGAAATATAATATAGCTGCTTTGCTCATTCTATCTACCTATTTGAAAATCAACATCTCTAAACTCTCGGCCATGTAAGGAAGGAAAGTTAAATATTCTTGAACATCGGGCATTCATAATTGATGAATACAAATTACCAGTAAAATATTTGATCTCTTCAAGCTAATATAATTTTAATTTTTATAATCATTTTCGAAATTCTAAAATAAGTCACAACAAGTAACAGGTGAAGTGACATTTTTCAAATGAAACGCGTATCAACAAGTTAAACCATCTATTTGGCATGTCTTACTGACAAATCTTTTAAAATCGCAAAAATATTTTAATGCTGTTATTTACGCATAATATAGACATAAGTTTGATTAATAATAATAAATACTTTTTTTTTAATATGTTATTCTGTTTTGTCGATATAAATATTTCAATAAATGAATTTTTTCCTAGTCGGTGTGGCTAATGGACATGACATTGGGCTGCCAGACCCGGCAGTCACGACCTGGATTTTTATCCTGTGTCTCACCACTCTATCAGGACGCTGAAGTAGCCTGGAAGGAGGGGATAGAACAAGCACTTCTTGCCCAAAGGAATTCTTTACAATTGATCAGCAATTTGACAAAGGACTTGAGCTGGAATTCTGCATCAATCATCAATGAACTGTTACAGAGCAGCAGACATACTTCAAGGGAAATTGACAGATGTCCAAGATGTTATCCGTCAACATCAACTATACCTCCAATCCCTGCTCCGACAAAACAATCAACGACCACGATAACAGAGGGAGAAGGACAACAAAACACACATGATTAAAACGAATATCTGATAAATAAATTCTTTGAGGATAAGTCTGAAGATCTTAAAATACCAAATATATTATTCCATTTCGAATAAATAAATTTAATTTCCAAATTTACTAAAAGATCTTTAATCTAAAACTGAGAATTCCTGCTGTTTTTAATCTCCTAAGAAATTTGCAACTTAGTCTATTTAGAGAAATTAATTAAAAAACCAAAAATAATTAATTCGAAATGCTTTAATTGAATTTGGCTAAAAGTTTATGTTCTTAAAACCATATTGTATTATAATGAATAATGGATTTTATTTAGTTAACATATTCAGATATTATTCAAATAGAGAGGGTGAATAAAAAATATGCAAACACCCAAGCGTATTATGGTATTATTGCATTAGTGAACCTAAAAATTTCACTAAAATAAACATTCCAATTCCATATTTTTGTCCATAACAGACAATTGAAAGCAAATTTAGGTTAGAGAAAAAGCTTCCATTTTTAGATAAATCAACTTTTTTTTAATAACAAAAATAATTCGGGACATATTTGAAATGGAGTATTGTACTGACCCTGGGGACATCAAGCATGATTTGATGAAGTGAATAAAATGAGATGGGAATAAAACGTAGAGAATAAAAATAAAACCTTGGTTGGACGTTATTTATATTCCTCCTGAGGATAATATGATAAGAAGTTACTGCAACCTTTTTTTTTTGTTTATATCAAAAATATAACGGGGATGAAAATAATTACTTTATTATCAACACTCAACAACGCTTCTCTCTCTTAAAACAAGATTATTTATATTTATTATATAAGAAGGAAGCAGTTCTGACTTGAATAGCAAATTAACAAAAAAAAAAAAAAAAAAAAAAAAACAGATTAAATATTTAACAACATCATTGTTCTAATGAGGAGATTAAATGCTATTTCAATAAAAAGGGTTAAAAAAAGAGTTAATTTCTATAATACCTTTAATTTTAAAAATATATTATTAAATTATTATTTCCTTAAATGATTTTCTTTCCAAAAGGAAGGCATTTAATGTTATACAATATTTACAATGTAAACTTTGCAAAATAATTGAATTTGCTTATTGTTTACTTTGAATTTTTTTTTCCTTTAAAAATAAATGTTTAAAACAATATTTTTATAATATAATGAAAATCGTTTTCACTTTTTTCACTCACAAATAAATTTAAGCAACATCCATATAAATTACCATATCAAAAGGAGGGGATAGCAAATGCTAAACTTCTGGGTTTATAATCTGGCGATCTGATTCCAGCATATAATATAGAATTCCACAAATTAATAAAGCATTAAAATAATTTTTAGTAGACTATAAGTTGAAAAATCTGGTGTGACTGTCGTACAGCACACAACTTTTCCTATGTATTTTTCTTTGTATTTGATATATGTATATATATATATATATATATATATATATATATATATATATGTGTGTGTGTGTGTCTGTGTGTTTTTTGTATGTTTTCGATCCCATGTAACTGACAGAATGTCTGTATGGGATCATCGTTGTAAATAAAAAATAAATAAATAAATAAATAACTTTCTTTTACTTTCAGTAATCGAAAGTTGTGTTCTGTGCTTGTCACACCAGATTTTTCGTGTCGGCATATATTTAGTTTCCGCTGATAAGATTCAAGATATAAAATTTCTCCTATCTTTCCTATGAAGTACAAGAGTAAAGTGGTCTTCAGAAGATTTCAACGGCAAAATGAGAAAAGTTTACACATTTTGCCTTGCATTCTGTTCGTTTCATTTTTGCACCTTTTGACCAAGATGGTGTGCACTTTTTATCATGGCAAACCTAATATATATTTATTTATTTGCATATTCTAGCATCTCAGACTGTACGGGCTCGTTTGCCTGTTTATATTTATTTAAATATAAATTAAATTAAATTTCTTAATCTACTGATGATGTTTGAATAATAGTCGCTCAGATTTTTCTATATCATTTTTGAAGATGATTTTTGGATTAGTAAGAAATAAGTGAAAATACAAATAACTTATAGCCAATTCTATTTTTCTTATGATAAAAGTATTTTCTTTCGCTCCATTCTATTCTCATACCAAGTTAGGTAATAAATAAAAAGCAACTGAATGCAATTCAATTTGTTGGCAATATTTTTCTCGACTTTTTTTTGCGAAGAGGAAATCCATCCTTCCTTTTCAAGTTTAATCAAATTTCCCCTCTTGAACCCGAAGTGTGATATCATCCTCCTTTTTATTTAATATCAACTTGTACGGTTCAGTTTTAATTTACAACTTTCCTGGTGAGTTAATTTTTTTTTTTTTCAATATTTTGTTTTAAAGAAACAAAGGGTAATGTAATATATATGATAAAAAAAAACTTTTAAATATCTTTTTATTATTATCTAGAATTAATTTTAATATTTAATTCAACGTTATTAAATTTGAAATTTAAAATTAAACTTTTTTTCGACTACATTAAAAAAACAATATTAACATAAAAACAAAGTAATATTTTTATAAAGTTTACTAATACTTATTTTTATTCTTATACCTATATATTCCTCCCATCTTGCTCCCTAGGGGGTTGAATTTAAAGTCTGAGTGCACTTAAATATATTATTCCCATTTGAGGTAAATATAATGTTTTACTGGATAATCATTAATGTGTAAAGAAAAGAATAGCAGCTAGATAATATTTCTTTTATTAGGCCCTCTGTGGTGACGTTTCGGTGTTAACCAAGACCGAAATGTCGTCGAATTCCAATAAAAGAAAACGTCTCTGCTAATAAATGAAATATTATCTAGCTGCTATTCTTTTTTTAACACATTAATATCACCTATTGTTTTAAAAAAAAGTTTCACATTTCTTTTGTTGAGAGAATTGGCTCTGTCGATCGACTTGATAAATAAAAGGAGAGGATATCAACCAAACAGGATCGCCTCTATCGAATGAAAATCCCAATAAAAGAAAACGTTTCGGTGAAAAAAACCACACCCTAGAGTCAAATTCTGTTTCAAGGGCGGATACAAGGAGGGGGGTAAAGGGGGTAATTACCCCCCCCCCCGAGATTCGAAAAAAATACCTTTTTTTCGCAAAAAAATTTATTTTTAATGTAAAATTTTTAAAATTAATACTTAAAAATTTGATGTGTATTTATTTTCTGGCAAACAAGTACAGAATGCGCCTTTAAATTACTGAAATTAAGAAAAAATAGTGTGCTGTGCGACGAGTCACACCAGATTACCCCCCCCCCCCGAGAAACACCTCTGGATCCGCCCTTGTTCTGTTTGCGTACTAAATAGAAAATTAAAGCTTCTATAGCAGTTCATTTAATATAAATTTAATTTAATAAAATTTAATCATTTATTTATATTTTCGAATAGAATTTGAATTGCATCAACAAAAAAAAAATTAATATTGCACTCATCAAAAATAAAAAACCAAAAACTGGATCATTAATTTTATCATATATTTAATAGATTTTTTTTTATTCATTTAAAAAAAAAACATACAATTTAAAACCTCGTTTGTAATATATAATTTTATATCGTCAAAGCTAACATTAAATAAATAAAAAAAATGTCACAGATAAATAGAATTTGCATGGGAGTAAAAGAGAGAGAAGATATATTATACACATATATATAGACCTATATATTTCTCTCGAGATGACATTAATCAGAGCTCTCCACGATGACCTTAAATCAATTAACATGCCTATGACGTAAAGGGCTATGAGGGAATATGGGTGAAGGGCGGAGAGAAGGGTATGCAATCACAAATCGCGTTTCAAGAGTTAAATTTGAGTTGAGCAAACAAAAAGAAATAAAAAAAAAAAAAAACATTAACTTTTTAATTTCATTATTTATGGACAAAAAAAAAAAAAAATCTAGAATATGAAAACATAACAGATCTATAATATTTATTTAAAATTTTTCTTTTGGTTGGGATTGAAATTTTCATACTGTTTATTTTTTCAACCAATCAATCAAAATATTTTTCTTTCGGCCGTTTATGAGTTTAGTTTAAATTTCTGACGATTTCAATGGTGGAGCCCTCGGGCTTGATGTAAGAGTTAGCGTGCTTTCCTTGTATATTGGATATCAAATACATATATATTCAAATAACGGTTATCTTCAAAAGTCTTATATGCCCTGAGTTGCCGAAGACGGTGTGAGTGTGAATGAGAAAAAAGTGTGATTTAAAAAAAAAAAAAAAAAAAATTGCGAAATTTCAAAAGAGAATCGCAATTTATAATTAAAAACCCTAGCCGAGTGTCTGAAGATTTCTCTAGATACCCAATAAGGATATTTTTAATCGAAAATTTGTTGTGAAAGATTGTTTCTTTCTTCTTTTGGGCCTCCTCCTCCCCTCATAGCCCACCTAACCTCACCATTACCTGAAAAAAAAAAAAAAAAATAGTTTCCCATATTTTGATTTTATCACTTAATGAAAATTTACTTACTTTTGAAATTTTGTTGCTTTCAAAATTAATCTTCTTAAGACTTCTTTTTTTTTTATTTGCACTTCACTTCACTTTATAAAATATATTATAAAAATTATATGGCTCCTGTACCCAAGCTCAGAGATAAGCAATTATATTTTATTAAAAATTTATTCAACATTAAATCTGCTTAAAGCCAAAATGCCTCCCCCAAATTCTGGTGCTAATTCCAATGCCCTTCCCCCCCTCCCCTAGACCAGGTGACTAAATGAGATAAATATTAGATTTAAATATTCCTTCTAATAACGAAAAATATTTAATATTATTTTTAGATAAGTTTGTTATTTTTTGTTTGAATAATACAATTTTTTTTGTAAAAATCCACCCCCCCCCCCCCCCCCCCCACCCCCCCCCCCCCCCCCCCCCAACCACACACGCGCAAACCCCTTTTTCCCCAAAAACCCCCAAACTCCCACCAATTTTCCCAACTTCTCTCCTTTAATATAAACGCTCTAGGCGGCCCTTTCTTTAATGCGCCTGGAGCGGTGACCCCTTCAGCAACCTCCTTGTTGCGGCACTGTTTCTAGTAACTTGTATTCGCTTGACCTTACTGAAACGGAGGGCAAACATCTCTGAGCTACAAGCTCACTTCTAAGTTATAAAGTATCATCAAGCTCGATTCGGATCTATCCATTCGATGGACTTAATCGTTTGGGCTTTTATTGAATAAATATAAAACAAGCAATTAGCTATAACAGATTTGTTTTATATTTAAGAGACTAAAAATCCGCTCTCTATTTACTATTAAGTCAAGGGGATATTAAAATATTTAATTCGATAAAGTGTTAAATACTCAAAAAAAATTTTGTGACGGCATAACACAGAAATAGAGGTCTCACCTATTGTACTATAAATCAGAGGTTCGCTTCATGCCCTGAGAAATTAAATTTTTTTTGTATGGCTTAAATAAGAATGCCTGGATCCCAAATATATATATTAATTAATCAAATATATATATTAATCATCAAAGTCTTATATGGCCTGAGTTGCCTGTGTGTATGTGGGGTGGAGAAAAAGTATGAGTGTTAAAAAAAGATGTATATTTATACATGAAAAGTGAAGTGAATGTTGAGACACTGAATTTTATTGCTCCACACGCGGGACCTTGTTAGGTATTGTATGTAAGGTTCTTATTTGAAAAAACTAAAAAATATCAATGAGAGAAGCCCACCAAAAGCGGGCAACGCAGCTAGTACCATTCAGTTAGAAGCAATTGAATATCACTTAAAAAAAAAAAAAGAGCAACCTTCGGCAGGCTCATTTTTATTTTTTTAAGTAATATCCAATCTTCTAACTGAACAGTTTTTGACCGAAAATAACCGAGCCAAAGCCTTCAAATTTCTTCTATATTTTCGTTATTTTAATAGAAATCTGGATCTGCCTTGCCATCTATATTTTTGGCTAATAAAATGAATGGAGAGAGAAAAAAACTGAAAAAGATCCCTATCATAGAAAAAACAGTGTCGACATAATCTTCAATTCAGTCAAAAATGAAAGTAAATATCGAACTAAGGGTATCCAGGAGGTCGAAATTTGCCTAACTAGGTGCACACCGAAGTCGGGCGACGCGGCTAGTTTAAATGAAAAAATACGAGAAACAAGTCACCCAATCCCAAACTCCCCACAAACCCCCCCTCCGGCCCCCCCCCCACCCAGTATTTTTTTTTTAAACCTTTTTAATACCAAATGGTTTAAAAAAAAATCCCTGAACCCCCAAAAAACATTATAAATAATAACGGTTATCTTCAAAGTCTTATATGGCCTGATTTGCCGAAAAGATTCTGTGAATGTGTGTGTGAGTGTGAATGAGAAAAAAGTGTGAATGTTTAAAAAAAAGTTCACCAATTAATTGAAATAAGATTTAGATATAAACTGCAAAAATATTCCTATGCTTAAGTGGAATAGCCTTATTCAGGTTTGTAATCCATATGCTAAAATATAATACTTTCCTATTGTATTAGTTAACCCATCCAACAAACACGTCCTGACTTGCATACTGACCCTTGCAAGAGAGAGCCAAATCAATTATTTGTCTTTAAATATTTTATTTATTTTATTAAATTATAAAAATAAATGCACTTATCGCCTAGAAACAAACTTCGGACCACCTCCAAATATAAAAATATTTTGTTATATTCCCACATCGGCTCCAATGAATACATTTTTATAAAATCACAACTACGTTTATATACAATACAGTATATAAATAATAATATTTTGTGGAGCCATTTAT
Organism: Euborellia annulipes; assembly: GCA_023213315.1. NCBI lineage: Eukaryota > Metazoa > Arthropoda > Insecta > Dermaptera > Anisolabididae > Euborellia > Euborellia annulipes. The sequence continues at coordinate 16,246 of JAKCPI010017557.1, read as the reverse complement.
ATTTCTAATATTTAAAATAATAAACCAAGTATTAATGAACATGGAGAGATGAAATTTACCTTTAATGTCCCTAAAGTTTAGAAGAAACCCGAATTTTTTACTGGAGCCAGATAGAACGCGTCTGCTCCAAACGACGCCATGTTCCAAATGAGGGATGGCATTTTTAACACGGAAGGTGCTTCGTCTATCACTGCCCCCAGGCTACTGAAGCCTCTTTGACTTTCCTATTAAATATAAAGGAAGTTTTTCTAATTGATTTAGCATGTAGACTCGAATTCCAGCTCGTCTATGAGGATAGATAGCCAATGGGGTGCCATCTTCGGACTGAGCCTCCGAGAGTGGGGGAGGAGAAGGGGGTGGGGACCGAATTCTATACTAATAGATAATTGGCAACGATCCAAATTATTTCAATTAGAAAGAATATAAATTATTAAAAAAATAAAATCATTTTAATTTAAAGAGAAAGTAAAAAAAAAATTATCTCTTAAAAAAAATACTTTTGAAACAGATAGCCAATTTTTACATTCTCGAAATGGTTGCTATGGTAACAAAATATAAATATTTTTCTATGTTTATAAATTTTGGGGGGGGGGGAGAAAAGAGTTTATTTTCGCCCCAAAATATTTTATAAATAATAATTTATAAATTTTATTACATTTTGCTTTCTCTTACCTCTATATATGTTAATATATGAGTCGTCCATTTCCAAAAGTGCCTAATTGACAAAATTTGAAAAGTTGAGATTTTAATTGCATGTTGTTAGCACAACGGAAATATACATTTGAAAATAGTTTTCCAGTGAAAAAAGTTTCTATATCCTATTTAAAACCAGGGTCCGAGCGAAACAAGATTTTCAGCTGAAACCGAAACCAAATTTTGGCCTCAATCTTAATTTCGTAAACCGAAACCGAAACTTGTATTTCCTATCAGGGGCGTATATAGAAATTTTTTTCGGGGGGGGGGGGGTCTTAACTCAAAAATTTTTTTGGGAATTTTTTTTAAGAAACTAAATTTTTCTTCCCCGCGGAACATTTTCCTTTTTGCGGAACCAAATCAAAGTTTTCCGCCTTTCAGAAAAATTTTTTTCCTACCCGTAAAATCATTTCCTTTTTTTTTTAGAGACACTAAATTTTTCCCGTCCCGCGTTCCGCGTTTGCGGAACCGAAGTTTTCAGTCCTACGGGAAAATTTTTTCCACAAGTCCAAATCACTTTACCTTTTTTTCGGCTACTTTTTGGCCGAAACCGAATATTCGGTCCGTTCCTATACTGGTTGACTCAGAAGTGCGCCCGACGGAGGGTTAAATATTTTACCCGTTTGGGGGCAAATTTTTAATAATTTTAAAGATGTTGATGAGAGAAGTGGCTGTTCAACAGTTCAAGAATAATAGACAGAAGAGAGGATGTCAGCGAAAAGGAGAGCCTCTCTTCCTGTCTATTATTTTAATAATTTTATTAATCTTTTAAGTTGATCTTTGTACTTTTTTTTAATTAAAAATTATTTTCTTAAAAAACCAAAAACTAGACGACGTTAATTCAATGATTCAATGATTATTTGTCCATGTTTTTAGCAGGTTAATAGAAGATACATATAATGTTAGTTGTCTTTGATTAGTGGATTATTTTCGCCAGAAAAAAATTCATATTCTGAATTTCTCTTATATTAGTATTAAACCCTTACAGGTAAAAAATTCAACCTTTAGTAATAAAAGGGATGATATTTGATGGCAAATAAATCCAGAGTTATTAAACTTATAGAAGAGGCCTACAAATAGAAGGATCATGTCTCTCTAAGAGATGTATGGAATGGACTCATTTATATGGTAAAGATCAAACGAAAACAGAGAGGATATTATAAACTGAAAGTCAGCAAATCGAATCCCTTCTAAATAAAATAAGCCTGTGGGTTATGATAACAGCAACAGTGAATTTATCAGAAATAGAGGGAAAAAAATCAACAAGAGAGGAGATTATTGAATAAATTTAATAATTTTTTTCAATATATAGGCCTTTTTGTTGAAAATGTTGTTGATATAATGTATTTTTGATAACTATTTTTTATATAAGGTATTTTTGTAAGAGTTTTTTTTTTTTACATAATCTATTTTTGTAATGTACGTATTTTTTAGAGACTGTATTTTTTATAAAGTATTGTATTTTTTATAAAATATTGTATACAGAAGACTGGCTGGATGGCGAAGGCCGCAAGCCAAAAAATAAAGAAAAAAAAAAAAAATATATAGGCCTATATCGAATAAATTAAAATTGGCTTATTAAAAACTAATAAAAAAAAAAACCCAAATACTAGGCTATATTAGATGTTTTCTAATAATAAATTTTATAAATCTTTTCCTAAATATAATAAGGAACAAGTATCGAATTGCAAATTTATACAATTATTTAAAAATATTTTATTTAATTAGTTAATACACCACGTTTTCGATTTACGGCCTCTAATATATAAGAGCAGGTCAGTGGTCTTCTTTTTTGATAAAATTGGAAAAAACTTAAAAAAAAAACGATCCTATTGAATTTGTATGGACTTGTAAAGTGAGCGCCACAATTAAGTCCCCACCTGATAGCTTTAGCCTTAAGTATATGGTGTATAGTGAAATAATTTTAATGACCGAAAAGGTAAATCGTAAAATCTGGTAGAGATGATTTTATTTGACCTTTTCAAATTTAAAATTATTTCACCATTTACCATATACTTAAGGCTAAAGCTATCAGGTGGGGACTTTTTTAATTGTGGTGCTCACTGTACTAGAATAATTATATCAATTGTAATTGATTCCTTATACGGCTTTTCGCTTTGCGGCCAAGTTTTGTGGAACGTATCTAGGCCTTAAAGCGAAGTATGGGTGTATTCCATTCCATTAAAATTATTAATTTATTCAAGTTTGAAATGTAATCACAGTGTAGCGGAACACAATAAGACGGAAATAGGTGATGATCAGTTTATTTTAATATTTTTAATATAAATATAAATAAATAAATATTTTTTATAACAAAACTCGATAAATAAAACATCATCTCCAAGGAAATAAATTATAAATTATAACAATTGCAGTTTGCATTAACAATTGCAATCCTACCACACCAGCACTCTACTAAATATTCTACATGTTTTTCATAAAATATTCATAATTATTTAATTTTCTTTCCTTTAAAATTTAGTTTTCTTTGTAAACTCCGCCATTGTGAGTGAAAAAGAAAATGGTTGCCTTTTAGATTAAAAAATAAAACGAGAGAGACTATTTTATAACTCAATGCCATAAAACACTCAAGTTAGGCCGCTCCTCCAAATAAATGCACCATGGCAACCACAATCTGCCCGAGCTGGGACAGGCATTTCTTCTATTCTTTGTATGTTTGTCTTCATTTTCAAAAGACGTCAGGCCGTGCGACGGGCCGGCCTGTTCTATCCTCCCCGGTCGGAAAAACACACAATAGTGAGGGGGAGGGGGGGGGGGAGAGTAGGTCCGCCGACCCCGCATCGCAGGAATAAGGCAGGGTACTTATAAAATCCTTTAAAAAGAAAATGACGATAAATTTAAATTAAATCCTAAAATGTTCGAATATTTTCAAGTCAAATATCGAGAAGCCGAGAAAAAGAGAGAGAGAAAAGAGTGACGTTTAAACTGAGAGAATTGTTTCTTTCTTTTCATTCTATTTTGTTGTTTTTAAAACAATTTCGTTGTTGAAAGCTACTCGAACCGAGGGTAGATGGAAAGTAGAATGGAAAGGAGGAAGGGAGGAATGAGTGAGAGTAGTTGGCAAAGCAAGTAGTCTAAAAGGGCCCAGAAGGGACAGACAGCCCATTTGCTTTTCTCTCTCTCTTGTCGTTCGAGCCGTAGTAAAATAAGACTTGGCTATCACCTGAGAACATACAATACAATTCAAAATTAAATTTCAATAGCTTGGAATATCTCTGTATTTTTAGTTTCCCTTATTTTTTTTTTTCAAATAAATGTTATTTTACTTTAAAAACGAGTAGTATAAAACTTTATGTAGGTATATAGGAGTATTGAATGTTAAAAATTATGGCATATCCCAGCCATCTTTAAGCATTTTTCGCATTAATAAATAAGAATTCAGTAGATTTTTTCCTTATTGCAGGTGTACGACAAAAACTTATAAAGGTAAACTTTATTTTTTGGTAAAAATTGTTATTTTTGACGCCCAGTCTGCGCTATTGCCTGGCCTAAAAGGTTCATCGTCAGGTCTGTCTGTTATGTCTAATTTTGATTACCTGACGATGGTCCTCTGAAACCAGGAACATAGATAGCGTTTACTGGTCGTCAAAAATAAAAATTTTCATCAAAAAATAAAGTTTATCTTTATTCGTTTTTTTACCTGCAATAAAAAAAAACTTCCCGTATATTAATAGACAAAATAAATATTATTGCTCATCACCAAAACAAACCATTGATCTTTAAGGAAATACAGTATTTAGCGGCTCTAAAGGCAACCAGGATTGTTTGAGCAAAAAAAAGGCCAAACAAAAATTTGTAAAATCTGATCAGTTATGTAACATGTAACTTCGCTAAGTATGAATTTTTATGAATTAATAAAGTCAATATTTTATAATTCTAAAATATTTGAGATAATTGGTTTAGTGCTTCTAACTTGGAAACCTACTCTAGGCTTCTGGCTTGCCGTGTTTATCATTACATGAGAATAACATTAGCCAATCCACCAGCCATCGACCATATACACCATACCAGATACAAATACGTTCCGCAAATAATTTTTTTAACTAATATATTTAATACTTAATAAGTTATAAAATTTATATATACCATGGTATATAAGTTAATAATTAAAATTATTATAGTATTTTAATTAACATATGTTGTTATTCAATTTTTCAATTTTTTTATTAGGCATGTTGTAATTATATGTAAAATGTTCTTAAGTAATACATTTTTTTTACGATAGCAAATTTATGAGATGAGTTTGTGTTTATGATTGGGCGAAATCCCCCCCCCTCCCCCTTCCCCTCGCAAGCGTGGAGATCCTGGTTCGAGTCCACGAGATGTAATTTTACCTAATCATTAACACAAAATCATCTCGAATTTGCTATCGTAAAATCATATATTTAATCACAGTTTATTTGAGAGTTGATTGAAAATCCTACCTAGTTAATACATTTTTTTTTTACGTATCTGTTATATTTTAGAATTATAAAACAATAAGAAAAATTGTAAACATTTGAATTCTCACACACTTCTTGATATGAAATTATTCAGTTTGAAAACAAAATAATTTATTACATTATAAGCTTAACATTTGACATAACATGGGAAAATTTTGACAGAGACATATGTAAAATGCATATGTTTGTATGACATACATTTATCCATTTTCATGTCTAAATAAAGATAAAAATAGATTCTTTTTAGAGTTTAACGTTGACCCGGAAGCTTTACGGTTTAAGCTTCCAAGACAAACCGTATTCACAATACTCCATGCATGAGAACTTTTCTTATTTGTTCTTGTAAAACATTTCTCAGATAAAACCTTTAGAGAATCGACAAAGTAGATAATATTAATCGGGCCTGAGTGTCAAAATCTTCCACTTTAACTGAATAATCTAATTATGTCAAGGTTCCCCAGATAACTTGATCCCTCATGGATTAGATTCGCAGAACTAGACCTTGATATATTCTACTTACAAGGACACTTTACACTAGAAGTGATTGTCACCTATTGATTATCGGAGAGTTTACTGATAATAATGACCAGAAAGCCTTTTAAATTAGTTTTTTTATTTTTTTAAGTCAATCAATGAGAATAAATAAAATGTTTTCGAACGCATGCAGATACTACAGATATTTAATACTAAAAGGTATTTAAATAATATTGCTTGATTGTTAGAAAACATTTTACAATTTTTTTTTTTTTTTTGCAACGTGTTGAAGTCCCCCGGTAGTCATCAATATCATGTATCTAAATATTTTTGTAATAGCTTTTTGAATGAGCTAAGTTGCCGAAAAGGGTTAAAAAATATTTTATTTAAAAGATTAATTTAATCAAAAAAATGTATGGAGTTTATAGTATTGTTTGAAAATACTTGTAACAGCGTATTTTTTAAGGCTTGTTTGGTAAAGAGCCGGTTGCTTCACTTCTAATTAATAAGCAAGTTGACTAAGACTTTCGAATCTTTTCACACATCTAATTAATAAGAGCTCAGATCGTAGTTAGTTAGTTAAGGTTTTTAAAGTTACCCAAAGTTCGATATGCCAGAAAGAGGTGAAATTAGAATCGCAAGTAGTGTTTATTTATTTTTATTTTTATTTTTTGGAAATTTTTAAATTTTTGTTAAAAAACATTTTGCCTGATCGGTATGCGTTGGCATTGAGCAAAACTTTTTTTCAATTGGTGTGCCTTCAGCCGTAGGTCCAGTTTCTTCAGTTATAGTTAACTAGCTCAGATAAGCTTCATCCATTTTTCGTTAACTATAAAATTGTTCATTTGGAAAATACATTTTTATACTGGTATCTCGTTTTAAAGATTCTTTTAAAATCTTTTAGGAACATTTTCTGAAAACCAGGTAGATAATAAAATTTATTAAAGTTAATCATATCCATCTCCATATTAATTTATATGAAGAGTAATAATTCCCTATTTAAATTTTACTCGGTAATTAATTAGAAATTTCCTCCATCTAAAAAAAGTTCCGGTCAGATTCAAAGGTTAACAGAAAATAAACTACAAGCCCCTGGACATAATATTATAAATGGAGATGGAAGGAAATTGGGGAGGTCATAATCCTTGGGAGGTGTAATCCTCGCTCTCTGTTGGAATTTGTCCTCCACTTGGGGGCCACTAATTTTCAAGCCTGTTCACAATTCGAGGAAAATGAATGAGAGACAAGCCCAACAACCACATCTGCAAATTTATCACCCCTCGCCAACGAACAATAAACCACCGCAAAGACGACCAAGAGGCGAGATCTGCTTTAATGCAAATAAAAATATAAAATAACATAAAAATCAATAGAATGTAGTCAGGCGATAAAAAAAAAATGAAACAAACGAAATAATCTGAAATAAATCCTTTACAATCATTTTTTTTTTGTTTATATCAAATTTAATTCTTTTGCTTATTTCCTTATACACCTTTTAAATTATTTAACATTATGAGGATAATGAAACCTTTTTTTTTTATTTTTAGAGTTATTTAATATCTTCGTTTGAAAGGGAGAAAATGATTAATATTTAAAAGCGACACATTTTTTTTTCTTATATTTAAAAGATATTTTTATTCCTTTCAACATTAAAGACTTAATGATAAATTTGTTTATTTAAATGAGAGCAATATTTATCTTTCAAATTAATTGAGAGCTTATTATTTATAGAAATAAATTTTATCGCGAACATTATCATAAAAAGAAGAATTTTATAATTACTCTATGCACAAAGTAGAATAATTGTTAGAAAATAGAAAAAATTAGCGCCGGTTTCTAGAGAAAGGTGCCAAACAAACTTGACAGTACAGCTGATTGCCTATTTTCAAAATTACTTGCACGGTCAATTATGCAGGAACTATGAAGCAATTAATCGAAAGGAATTTCGGTTCCCTTCAAACCAGCAATCAAAAGAACTGGGAGGGGGAGGGTTAGGGGGAGATTGGAACTGGTTGTGACAGGGGTAGGTAGTTACAGTGGCACTAGTGGCGAAACAGAGACCGCTATATTGACTTTAAAATTAGAGGGCCTTCATCGGCTAGCACACCGCGAGAGCCAGTGACGCTAGCATTGTTGTGAGAAGAGCCTGGGCATGGTGTCCTTAATTAAAATCGCGGGTTTGTAAAGAGACGGAGGAGACATTGGTAATGTTTGAAAATTTTCACAGCAAGTGGGATTTGAACCTGACTTGAATGTAGGCCTATACAAGATATAGAGATGGTATGGCTTCGGGCCGAAAGCCAATAAATAATAATTCTGAATTGGTTTCCTTTTTATAGAATCTAAAAAGGGAAAAGAGATTCATATGCACTGATTATGATGCGCATAATATTCCAATGCTGCATAACTCGTGTTAATCATTCCGACAGATTCCAGATTGAATATTTAATCTACATAACAATCACTGCCAGTAGACCTGAAAGGACAGCAAATTACAGATGTTTATTAAATTAATATTTTATGGAATCTATGATAATAGCAGGGGCGCCGGAACGAATTTGAATCAGGGGGGCAAAATTTTTTTTTAGAAAATTAAAATAATTTAATATGTTCAAATAGTATAAAACAAAAACAAATCCACTATAAAACTTTAAAAATTTTAAATAAAATCACAATTTTAATAAAATTAAAATTTTAAAAAATTTGCCAGTGATTTTATCAAAAATGTTTGGAAAAAATTTGAAAAAAATGAATTTCTTACTCCTTAAATTTTTTTAATTTAGAAGATTTTATTTTTAAAAAGTAAAAATATATCATTTTTAAAAATAAATGAAATAAAAGAAGAAATTTTGCCCCCCCTGCCCCCCCCCTGTGGGATGCCAGGGGGGCAATGTACCCTCCCCCCCAGTTCCGGCGCCTATGGATAATAGAATATCATTATTAGGCTAAGTTAGCCTGGTTACATAGAGGCCACTCAAAAATAAATATTTTTATTTAATGAGAAAATCTTGCAATCCCAGGGGAGCATATTTAAACCTTTGAGAGACGAATATAATTTTAATTTTTATTAATCTTGTTTTTACCGCTTTTGCCGGGAAGCATTGATCTTTGTAATCTTAAAAGGAATTGTTTCGTATATAAAGTTGTTTTTGTTGTATCTTAATTCCAATCGATTTGAAGAATAAAAATTTTTCATTAGAGTGCTACTTATTTTTCATACTTCATCTGGTTTTGTTCAATTATTTAACTTTAATAATAAATTAATTTAAAAAAAAAATTATTTACGAGTGGTTTAAAAATGTGATATAAAAAATACAAATGAATTATGCAAATACAAGCAAAAAATGAATGTTTAAAAAGGTCAATTATAATGATAAAAAAAAGAATATTTTTTTCCTTTTATTCCGTGTATAAAAAATTAGATTTTAATAAAATGCAAATAATTATAAAATACCCTCCAGGAAAGTTAAATACCAAAAAGGTAATTAAAATTTAAAATGAGATGTCATTATTGTCATTTTTTCACTGTTAAGCTTTTAGTAGGACTATATATATAATACATATAATATATATTTGAAATTAATTTTCTCATTTTCGATTTAATCATTTTCTGTTATTAGATACATTTAAATTCACTGTTAACATTGAGGTTTTGTGGGAATAAAGTTTAATATAAACTTTCAACATACGTAATTGGAGATAAATATAAGTTTAATAATAAGCCTAAAAATTATAAATTTATTAACAAAATTATTTTTATATTAAGATAAATAATATGAAGAGTTAAGATCTTTGTAAAATTAAAAAAAACCTGATTTTAGATGAATTATCAAAAAACTCCAGCTTACAAACAAAGCAGCTATCAACAACATCTAAAGATATCGAACATATATATTATTAAAGACTGGATTTTAAGCAAAATACTTATTGCTGAATTTTATAAGCAGCCATCATGAGCGTAGCCAGGGGGAGGCAGCCCCCCCCCTGGCTAGTCCTAAAAGTTAAAAAAACAAACAAACAAATATATATTTTTCCCATTGGGAATTTTTTTTAACGCCCCAATCCACTACATTAATTTGATTTTTTTTTTTTTAAATAAATAATTAATAATCTATGTATATATTAATTGCAAATCCCCCCTCTCGCCCTAACGAGGGGTTGCCCCCCCCCCTAACAAGATGTCTGGCTACGCCCATGGCAGCCATTATATATTTAATTTTCACATGAATTACGCAAAATTAAGTGTAGTGAGATTTCTTTTTTTTAGTTTTATGCTTTTTTTTCCCCTTTATGCTTATTTGAACTTATTTTACGTGTAGGCCTATTTATATAATATTTTAAAATAATTCAAAACATTATTCAGTAAAAAACGTTCATGTAAAGCAAATCCTTCCGCCCTCCGCGGGCTCCGCGTCTATTCAGAGGTCTTCGCCCTCCTGGACTCCCCTATATATACCATATATATATATAAAATAATTTTACTTATAAATATGTTTCAAGTAAAACATACACAACTTTCCCTCCAAACTCGGGATTGGTGATTCCGAGCAATCAGCGTGTGGAACGCCTCCGGAGGGTAGCCATCGGTACTAATGTTTGTAATTTATTTAAAATAAAGTAATAATGGCCTCTAATGGCCTCTGTAGCCGAAAAGGGTTTTTTAACAAAAAAGAAAAAAAAAAGAATTTTAATACATATATATCGGTGGAACCTATATATCTCGTGAGAAAAGCACAACTTTCGATTACCGAAGATAAAGGTAAGAGAAAGTACTGTGCGGGCAGTCACCCCAGATTTTTTAAAAATATTTTTATGCTTTTTTCCCATATTTTTGTGCTTTTTTGACCGGTCCTTATATACAATATTATTATTCCTCTACTACATAGATCAATCAAATCTTTTCTAATTATTAATTAGAGAGTTTGCTTGTAAAATTTGCAATACGGATTAGAAATTCTAAATTAATTTCCTGTCGAATCGAGCTACTAATGGGGAATTTGGCTCCCATCCTGTGCTCTCTTGGTTAGACATGTTGATATTGTCGGCTCGATAATTAATAAACGAGACCTGAATACGGTAGCGTGTTTATAGGGGGAGGGTCACAACCTGCCCTGTCCAAAAAAACACCATTACCCCTTCTTCTTTAAATATTTAGCCTGCTTTAATTCATCCCTCCACTTAATTCTCTTGGGATCATAAGCTACTTTATTATTAAACTTAAAAAAATAGTCATAAAATGACTTTAAAAAAAAATTATCTTGATCTTTATTTCAACCCTTTGACAAGAAAAATGTTTAGGCTTAATTAATCAATAAATAAAGCACGAATAATTTCATTCTTTACTTAACTGTCTTATTATATTTACCATCTGATCAGTGTCGAAATCAGAAATTTTTACTAGGGAGGAGTTGTTGGATGATCCGGGAATTCACTTCCACCAAAAGAAAAAATTTTAAAGAATAGGCCTATAAAATATTTTTTTTTTTTTTTATAATTTCTGTGTTGAAAATGTTAATCCTACGTACTGTACAATACATACAGTATGTCTCTCTATAATATTTGTATTTATTTTTTGAGATTTTGGAAGGGGAGCATACAGGAGAGGAATAATATACATGTATACTTGGGTCTATAAATATACAGTGGCGTCCCAGGATATTTTTAAATGGGAGCTCAGAATTTTTGGTAAAGAAGCGGAGAGGCAGTGGTTCATTCAAGGAGATTAATTTAGGATAATAATGATTTATTATTATGAGTATTCGATTATGGGAAAAAATAATTGATTATCGATTAAGCAAAACAATCGATTATTCTGATTAATCAATTATTGGGTCCGGATAGATGAAAAAATAATCGATAATGGGAAAAAATAATCGATTGTGAAAAAAAATCGATTATAACTTTTTATTTTTCTCTGGCAAAATTTCCATTTTTGCCTCTCCTTCCATGAAAATCATTTGACCTTTTTTTTAGTATATGAGTCTCATCCAATCTTTTCAAACGCATTTTTCCCAAAAATAATCGATTAATCTATTATTTTTTTTATAATCGATTGTTCTTTAAGAAAATAATCGGTGAATAATCGATTAATCGATAATTTTGCTCAGCCCTATTTATTATGTTTTAAAGTCCTGATTCAAATTAGCATTAAATATCCTCATATTAATATTTTTCCTGTTCAAAGGGAAAAAGACAGGACTTCTCTAGTGTAAATATAAACTATTAATAGGCTAAAGACCTATAAGGTTACATTGTTTAAAAAAAAAAAATTATTATATAAATGATTTAATTTTATGTGACGATAGCAATTATACGTCTACATATTTATTTCAAATAATTGTAAAAAAATATTATTGTTCTCTAAGAGAAATAATCCTTGGTACATTAAAATAACCATTTTTTGAATTTATATGTGCAGGTATAATTCTAATATTAATATTTTGTCAATAGGAAACGTGTTCGTGATCGCGGCAATTCTGCTGGAGCGCAATCTGCAGTCGGTGGCCAACTATCTTATTCTATCTCTGGCGGTAGCTGACCTTCTGGTAGCTTGCCTGGTTATGCCCCTGGGTGCAGTATACCAGGTGAGCCAGCAATGGAGCCTGGGTCCCGAACTCTGCGATATGTGGACCTCGTCAGACGTTCTTTGCTGCACTGCTAGTATCCTCCACCTAGTTGCCATCGCTCTCGACAGGTAAGTACAGTACTACACTGCTTTCAGTCAACTGTTTCCAATAGCTATTAAAAAACAATTTTTGTTAAATTATAAGTTAATAATCAATGAAGAAGGCGATTAACCGAGAGGATAAAGCAGTTAAGCTTATCTGAGTTTGAAAACAACTCGAGTTCAAATCCATCTTATGGCAAAAAATTATCCAGCTCTATATGAGAAGAAAAGTAACAGGCAAAACAAAATAAATAAATGGTACATTCATGAGGAGGCCTCCCTTCGAGTCAATATCAATCTGAATATGGGAGACCTCTCCATTATCCTAGTTCTAGCCCTAAACCGAAACTTCTGAATAATCTGAGCAGCACTCTATTAATGCATATAAATTCCAAAAAGTCGAACTAAAAAACTTAAAATAAAACTCTATCTAGAAGTTATATTATTATTTAAACATCCTCTAATATCAAAGATAATAATATTCCCTTTTAATCATATAATTCTGATTGCTATAAAGGTAGGCTATGTATATACATAAATAGACGCCTATATATAAAGAGAACTTAGTTAACCTTAATTTTCCTTTGAAATAAGTAACAAGTTCTATTCTATATATTATACTATTGTGGTTTGTAACTTGGGGGGAAACTTCAACTCAAGATGAAATTGGGAAATTCTGTTTCCTTTTCTTCCTGGAGTTAACTTGACGATATCAAATATCAATCATATTACGTCAGGCATAAATCCCAGATAATAATTTAGAAAATAGAGAAAGGAAGAGAGTTGAATTATTCGTATATAGTATATACGAAATCAAATTTATGAAATGTTATTTCATCTTCTCAAAGAGAGAGAGGAAAAAATTTATTTAAATGTTTCCAGTTTACGCTTTTCGTCGAAGAAAACTTTAATAAAAAATAAACATACAACGCTAAACAAATATATATATATATATAGGCCTATATAAAGATTGATTTATCTTTTTTAAAGAGGAAATAAATGGTCGAATCTAAAAGAAAAATTTAGTTAGAGAGAAAAAAATAGCATATAATATATGAATGATTTTTCAACGGAATAAAAAAAAAAAAATAGCTGACAGGGGAGTTGTTTAAACATCTCAAAAATTCATTATTTTTCCATCTTGACATTTTTCATTCTTATCATGGTATCCTAATCTTATTTTGTTAGCTACTAGAAAAATTTTGAATTACAGATGAAAAATGATTTTTTTAATCTAAAAAATTTTATTTTAAAACTGAGAATAATCCTCTCACCAAATCCCTTTCCAAATAATAAGGAGAAAGTGAAGGGACGGAGAAGATGTCGACTATGATTTCTCCCTTTAGAGCAGATAATTGATTTCCTCAACTTTTGAGACTAGAAACGGTTTCCACACTAGAACTGAAACATACATGGTGTGACATTCTTTTATAATTTTTTCCCGATTGATAACAATCTCTAAATAAATTAATTACAAATTAAGATGTTTTTTGCCCTCTGGCCGTGGTGAAGTTGGTAGCGGGCTGGCCTTTTATACCAAGGGTCACGGGTCCTGGTAGATAGTTGGATACCAAATGGCTTAAATAAATATGCCTGGGCCCCAAATATATATAAATTATCATTATAAGCATCGTTAACTGGCCAGAGTTGCTGAAAAGACTGTGTACGTGTGTGTGTGAGTGTGTATGGAAAAGTGTGAGTGTTAAAAAAAAGGTGTAATTTTTTATTATAGGCCTACACTTTATATGCATTTATCAAATATCTAGAAATATACAAATAACCGTGCTAAATCATTTAATATTTCATTTTAGTGTAGGTTATTTTTGTCGCCTATGTTGCCGGAATCAATCGCTCCTTTGCTGCTATATTGTCATAATTTAAAAAACGCCCTTATTGAGTTATTGGCACAGAAGGGATAAGAAAAAAAGCTCTTTTATCTGGCGGAAGAACATGTCTGAGCTTTTCATACTCGCAACAAAAACCAATTTTTTTTAAATCGCAAATTATTTTAAAACTTCTTTGTTGAATTCACAACTGTAACATTAAAAAAAACCCGAGTCGAAATCGAACGCTTGGTTTGAGTCTACAAAACAGTAGTAGACTTGAAAGAATCAATCTAGGATTTGCAGACGTTTAATGAAAATGAAAATCTGGTATGGCCCTCAACTCGTCACGAATGTCCTTTTTTGACTGATTGAAACTTGGGCTAGATTTTCAAATATTGGTTTGAAGCTCTAATTCTCCTGGGAGGTTCAGTTGTTTTCACAAAATATTATATATAGCCTATTTCTAGCATACCATCAAATAACAAGAGAATTGAAGACTACAAGGTTCAAACCAAGCGTTCCATTTCGTCTCGGGAAGCTTTGTAGAAGGTGTACCACGATATTTTCGTTAATAAAGAATAAATTTGTATAACTACCATTTTTAATTCTAATTTCAAGGTGTGTTACAATTTTTTTTTTTTATCTCCTAAAAAAATAGAAATTTTGAGTTATGACACTCTTGCAGTAAATTTGCGAAATTTTCAAATTAACCAACAGATATATACTAAATATCCAGAAAAATAATTATTAATAAAGTTCAAGGAAGAAATAGTCTCTCTTTTAAAAAAGAAGAAAGGGAAATTAAAATCTCATCTAAGATATGGTTGGAAAATAAAAAGAATTTAAAAAATTTTAATTTCATCTTTTTCCGAACAGAAAAAAAAATATTTTATCAATCTCACGGAATGGAGAATGAAATGAAAGTTCAGCTAAACGTCACTTTGATTTTTTTGTAAAAAGTAAATTTCCTTTTTTTATAGGCCTATATATTAACTCCATCATTTCTCGACTCAACAAAAGAATCTCATTTTTAACTGTCGGTAAATATCAAGCAACGCAAGTTGTTAGTCGATCTTAATTACAACCGCTCTTTTAGATTAAATCCTTTATCCTTTTGTCAGACTGTCATTTAGGATTTAGCATCAGTGATTTTAACAAAGTTATTGTTTCATTTTAGGCATAATTATTGTCTATAATAACGTGAAAATCTAATTAAATAGTTATATTGCTTAAGATCAAGGAGTATTTTGGTGACAGGACTAAGCATATCCTTCCTTGCCTAAGAGAGAGGAAAACTTGGATGAACATTAATGGAGAGGAAAATAAAAAGAAGTTTTATGAATCTTATTCTTGAAAAGTTTGAAAAGTTCTTTTAATCTGTAAATATTCAATCAATACAAAGTGTACACAACACAAACATCAGAATCCCTCCCTTTTACTTTCTCTTACCTATGTATATATGTAATATATATATAGAGAGAAAGTATTGGATTCATGTCAAAAATTCGATGTCGAGATTTTGATGGATCTTCACGTTTTGAGGTCCCCTGAATCCAAAAAAGTGGTTTTCGCGACATGGTCTGTCTGTGGGTGGGTGGGTGGGTGTGTGTGTGGGTGGGTGGGTGTGTGTTCAATTTTTAAGCATGAAGGAATTGAGCTATGAGGCTGAAATTTTATATTTAAGTTAAACACCCCCCGGGACCGGAAAAATAAGCTTTTAATCAAAATCGGCCAAAGAGTACTAGTACTTTACTGATGTACTTTTTTTCAGTTTTTTTCGATTTTCTCAAAATTCGCTCTAACGATTTTGATTAAAATTCAAAAATCAATTATTTTTTAGATGCTCTTCAAATGTATATTCTCGTTTTGCCCTCAAAATTGTTTGAAGCACACTTTACTCTTGTGCTTCATAGGAAAAGATAGGAGAAATGGTTGCCATGGTAACAAAATATAAATATTTTCCCATACCTATAGAATTTTACATCTGAATTCAAATATTCCCTACTGCCGGGAACTAAATACATGTCGACACAAAAAATCTGGTGTGACAAGCACAGTACACAACTTTCGATTACCGAAGGTAAGAGAAAGTTGTGTGCTATCGCCAGTCACACCAGATTTTT
>JAKCPI010017556.1:0-10296 GCA_023213315.1 Euborellia annulipes | reverse complement strand
CAACCTCTCTATGCTATGGAGGATGTCCTAGTTGAAGAGGGACTCCCTCAGCACCGACTCTTTTCGAAGAATGCATCACTTAGAGGGAACCTTCTTTACGTCCCTTCCACAGGACGGGATGTCACAGCAACTCCCTCTCCTCGTAGAGTGGCCAGGGGCTATTGTGGTGAGATCCAATATTCCAATCCAGGGCTTGCTTGAGCAATGCTCGTCTGCTGGTTGTTAGAAAAGCACATACAAAACGAGTTCTCCTAGAACTCCCCAATTTGGACTATTATTTTCATTGTCGTATGACGAAACCAGTGAGGGTTAATTCATTAATAACCACATTAGTCGTGATGTAGGGAGGCGTTTAGTCTCCCGAAATGTCGACTATATAGTGGAATAAATTTGGCCTGAAAATACCTCCAGCGTTATTATTTATCGTTCAAATATCTTACAGCAGGCTTCCCAATCATCATTTATGAACAAAATTTAATAAAATATAAGTCAAATGGCCTCAGTAGGTGAGAATACTTTTTTATTTTAAAAAAACATTATCAGCTGTCTTTGTGTGAACACCGGATGTTTTTAAATAGTGTCCGATATTTTACAGGGCGAATCCTCGGGTATTTTTAAAATGAAAAGTTCATATAAGCATGGGCAGGGCCGCAGACAGACTTGACGGGCCCCGCGGCTACTTAATAATACGCCCCCCCCCCCCACTTCCACCACGCTTAAAGTTTTTTTAGTCTGTAAGATTAAATTTGAATTGCTCATCTTAATAAAAGATTAAATACCAAGTTTCGTCTAGATATTGATATTATTTCAAAAATTATAAATATTTTTTGCAACCTGAATCTCATAAACGAAAGCCTTGCAGACCCATGCTTTGCATCTTAAAAATACCTGAGGAATCGTCCTGTAAAATATTGGACACTTATTAAAAAACACCCGGTATATTAATGGATCTATATTTTTTTATAACCTACGGGCGATTAATATAAACAGAAGAATTTCAAGAATCAAAAGGATAATCTACGCAAAATACCGATTTTAAAAAGTAAAAGTGTCTTTAGTAGTATAATCAATTTATCAAAGGTAGTAGTCGTTGTGTTGACATGTTAATCAGTTCCGAATAGCAATAAATATAGTGTGCATGCGCTCAGGAGTGCAGAATTTAAGACAGGTATATATAGGAGATAGGCAGGATAGTAAGTTGAGAGGTCCCGACAAAGAGAGAAAGAGAAAGAGATGAGAGAGAGAGAGAGAGAACAAGACGAAAAAGGTACACGGACAATTTCCGAGGCTTGTTAACTCGTTATAGAGTTGAAATGTTAACCGAATTGTGGCTAATAGGCTGCCGCTGCTCCTCGCCTCTTGCAGCAGCAGCAGCTCGTTCGCTTTATGGGTTCCCGGGGGGAAAAACTCTCTGACTGCCTGATGTCTGATGCCTCATGTTTGCTCTCTATTCTCTCTCTCTTAGTCTGTAATTTCGTGCCGACCGCCATCCGCTCATTCTTACCAAAAACCAACTCAACCTACCCTCATTGGTTTTGGTGCATCAATAATAGAATGGTTCATTCACAAGTATTTTGTATTAAAACTCTTACTTTCTCTTAACTATGTATATATGTAATATATATATAGAGAGAAAGTATTGGATTCATGTCAAAAATTCGATGTCGAGATTTTGATGGATCTTCACGTTTTGAGGTCCCCTGAATCCAAAAAAGTGGTTTTCGCGACATGGTCTGTCTGTCTGTGTGTCTGTCTGTGTGTGTGTTCAATTTTAAGCATGAAGGAATTGAGCTATGAGGTTGAAATTTTATATTTAAGTTAAACACCCCCGGGACCGGGAAAATAAGCTTTTAATCAAAATCGGCCAAAGATTACTAGTACTTTACTGATGTAATTTTTCAGTTTTTTTCGATTTTCTCAAAATTTGCTCCAACGATTTTTTTTTAAATTCAAAAATCAATTATTTTTTAGATGCTCTTTAAAATGTATATTCTCATTTTGCGATTGAAATCTTCTGAAGACCACTTTACTCTTGTGCTTCATAGAAAAGATTGGAGAAATGGTTGCCATGGTAACAAAATATAAATATTTTCCCATACTTATAAATTTTACATCTGAATTCATATGTTCCGTACTGTCGGGAACTAAATATATTTCGACACGAAAAATCTGGTGTGACAAGCACAGAACACAACTTTCGATTACCGAAGGTAAGAGAAAGTTGTGTGCTGTGCTCCAGTCACACCAGATTTTTTTTGGTTTTGATTTCTTTTCCTGTTGATGGAGGGTAGTTTTGCGAGCAAAGAAAGCAAAAAACTCTTTAGTTGATATTCCAATAGTTTCCAATGTCGCATTGCATTTAGATGGACGTCTCTAAGACGACGATTATCAGAAAATATTTTAAATCCTTAATAAAAGATAGGGAAATAAAATTTTTTTCGAAAAGCTTCTCTTTCTCAAAAATTATTTAAGATATCGGAGCCAATTTTTTTTTTTATATAAAACTAGAATAAATAAGGATTATTTTAAGCTCAATTTCCAAAAACAAACTCCCCAAAAAGAACGGGAAAGTTATGATTGGTCAATTTCAATATCTTATTTTTCCTTTTTGTTTTTTTTTTCTGTTCTTCTCAGGCTAAACGGACCAATAAGCAAAAACGTCCTAACAAAACGTTTTGTCCAAGAGAAAAACGTTTTGCTCAATGCCAACGCACACCGATTGAGCAAAAACACTCAATGGCGATTTTGTTCAATGATGTCGAATCATGTCCAATTGTGTTTTGTCTCCTCGGTGTGCGTTGACCCATAGAAAAACATTGAAAAAAACAGTTTTAGGCAAAAACGTTTTGTTCGTAAACGTTTTTGCTTAATTGGTGTGCGTTCAGCCTCAGTTGTCAATTTATGAGATTTGGATAAAGGAGCATCTAAAAAATAATTGATCTATGAATTTTAAACTAAATCGTTAATTTAGAGAAAATCGAAAAAACCTGAATAAGTATTTCAGTAAAGTGGGGCGTCAGCCCTCCCCCCTTCCTCTCCAAATGCTTTCATTTTCAAAATTATAAAATATCAAATTTCATCCTCATAGCCAATTTCTTTTCTATTGTTTTTTTAACCCTTTTCGGCTACTGAGATGGCCTCAGAGCATTTTGCGGGGCCCAAATTTAGATTATAACTTTATTATATAGAGATTTCAATTACATTATATCGATGGCTACTGGGGGGCGTTCCACACGCTGATTGCTCGGGGTCAGCAATCCCGATCTTTAGCCGCCCTTGGCATTGCTTAACTGCAACGACTGTGGTGAATGTTGCTCTTCTCCGTTGCTAGGCTCCTCGGCTTTTTTGTTTTAAATTGACAAGAAACATACGCCCAAATTTTTGGAGCTAGGGACCCTCGAAACGTGTATTTTCATTGTTTAGAACTTACAATGATGCGTCTTTTCTGAAATACAAAATTTCCAATTTTATTCCAAACGTTGCTCTAGGTCATATATTCTGCAAGTTATCTGCCCTCTTTAAAAATATTTTTTTCTTTTTTTAATTCTCTAGGAATTTCCATTTCCATTATATAATAATTTATTTTTTATTTAATAAAATATTTAGATTAGAAATTATAAAAAAAAAAATTTCTTCCAATATTTTAATTGAATACTTTTGAAAAGATAAGTTAGAATCCTAATTAGTCTAACATTGTATTAATAAAGAAAATTTATTTTCCGTATCGGGAACATGTCCTATTAGCCAACAGGTCTCATTCATAAATAATAATAAATATCCCAACACTATTTCTTGTTTTCAATTAGAATATATTTTAAATGTGTGATGTTTTTTTTTACTTTTTATACTACTAAACGCGCCGCCCGACTTCACGGGACTTTGCATTTGGTCAAGTGAATTCGCTCCACTTGATCCTTTGTAGGACTTTGTGCTTTTCCAAAAATTTCGATCTGGTCCGTGAAAATTTAAAACAAACAACTCGGACCTACTGACAAATTAAAGTTTGACTCAAATCTGTAAATCAGCCACTTAATTTAGAATAACTTTCTTTATAAAAATGAACACTAGCTGGCCAAGTAAAAAACTTGCACTTTCGTTACGTAATACTTGTACGCTCCCTAAAAAGTTAAATGTTAACGTTGTTGTTAAAACTTGGATTAGAGAATAGCATTTTTTAACGTTGATGTTAGTACTTTACTTTTTTAACATCCAATTTATTTTAATTTCTGTTTTTTGGGAATAGACCTGAAGATGCACAAAAAATGTCAAGATACGTATCAAGTATTTATAGCAATAAAGAATATATTGAAACATATGTTTTTAGTTTTAATTTTCCTAAGGGTAGACATTTTTAGAAAGGGCAGAGTGGAAGTAATCACACACCTTTTTGTTATTGAAAACAAATATATGGTCGAAGAATGGAATAATTAGGCCCTATCACTTTTCTCTTTTCGCTAAGCAATAATTTATCTCCAAATTGGTTATTGTTAAATAAAAACCAACCTGATTTTGCCCTAAAAGGTAAAATCACCAATAAATATTCATTATTTTATAGAATAAAGTTGACCTTTTAGTTTAAGGGTGGGTAGGGCACATATAAATCAGTCCAATTAAACCTAAGTGACTAGGCTAAGTAGATGGGAGAATCGATTCTAATCTCCGTTATTTCACAATGAATAGAAAAACAAAGCCAAGTCTGATTAGAAGACAATTTGTTAAAAATAAATATAGCCTATAGTTACTGTTCTTATTTGTGAAAATAATTTATTGCGAATGGACCAAAAAGAAAAGATTTTGGAGCCATAAAATAAAGCCGGCAAAGTGCAACAGATTAATTTAAAATACATTTAAAAACGGCAACAGATGTCGAGTGAATTCAGCAGGAAATTTTGAATTGAATAGCATGGATATATATATCTCAATTTTGTACATAATTATTTATCTCCAATGATTTTAGGCAGACTTTCCGTCTAGCCAGAGGGCTGCGCCCAAAATATGAATTAAAAAACAAAAATTATTAGACTTGGCTAAGGAAGTCTTTAAGCAAAATCTCAAATGGAATATATAATAAAATTAATTTGGAATGAGATATATCTAACATAAATAAATAACTGAACGGAAGACGCTCTGGAAATGAACAGCGAAAACTCGTCATTTGGACGCGATTCAATCGTAGAAGTTGAATTCTTTGGTCTTTTTTGATATTTGTGTTTGCCCTGAGGATGCGCATGAAGATCGCTCGAAACGTCGGCTATAAAATATAAAAAAAGATTCAATTTATTTCAAATCATGGCTGCTTAGTGAGGTCTCGTCCACATGCCTAATAGAATTAATTTCCCATCTTTCGTAAGAATCCACTGAGCAAATGGGGAATCATTTATTAAGGCTCCCTTGTCACGAGTAGCGTATCCAGATGGGGGCGGATCAAGTCTTTGACGCCTTTCGATACCGACATAGGCGATACCGCCCTAGCGCATCCGGCTTTACTATGGCTTTCCGGCTTTTTACCTAAATCTCCGGCTTTTTTCCCGACGAGATTCGAATACTAAAAAGAAAGGTCAAATGAGATTCGTATAGCCTACTAAAAAAAAAGCTCGAACGAAAAACGGCGCTCCAGTTGCGAGGCTAGTTACGCCTTTGCTTGTCACACCTTTAAAATAGATTATAATGCACCTTTATTATACAATTCAGTATATGGGAAAGTGAAATTAATATGCTAAGTTAGATACGATGAATATTTTGTGGACTAGCTTAGGTATCCCATCCGTAATAAGGCTCTAATAGAAGGTAGGATTATTTAATTCTTTATTTAAGTATTGTTAACTTCACAGAAAAAAAAAGAATAGTAAACTTTTTACTAAGCCAAGTAACTCATGTATCGCTAAATAAAAACAAATATGAACAAAGAAGACGCTTAAATAACCATCGAGGCTCTAAAAGGCCAACAAAATGGATGGATACAATGGATAAATAAATGTTCACGTGTTCTTTTTTTTATTGGTTTTGTTATTAAAAACAATTGAAGAAAAAAATTTTCGATATATTCAATCGCTTTTGTTGGTTAACAATAAAACATCAGGTGAGTGAGGAGTTGAGTGGATTATAGACTATAATTAAAAGTAAGAAGCTCTCGTTTAAGTAAGATATGTGAGATTGTAAAAATTATTATTTTTGCATACTGGAAGAGGTGTGCTTCAACCTCAGGCCTATAAGAAAATCAGCTACAACTCCAAAATTAAACAAGCCATCACTATATATTTTTACTCTTTCTTATTTATATTTTAATAAATTTATATAGAAAAGTATTCCGATTGTGTTAAAAATTCGATGTTGATATTGATTAGATTGTGAAATAATAAAAAAAAAAAAAATTGGCAGCGGTGGGATTCGAACCCACGCCTCCGAAGAGACTGGTGCCTTAAACCAGCGCCTTAGACCGCTCGGCCACGCTACCATATAATTTTATATATGATCAAATTAATATGGTAATTATGAAATATTTATTATAATATATGCTAAATGATTTGCAATAAGAAAATTAATTTAAATAAATTAGAATACAAAAAATCTGGTGTGACTGGCGCACAGCACACAACTTTCTCTTACCTTCGGTAAAGGAAAGTTGTGTTCTGTGCTTGTCACACCAGATTTTTCGTGTCGAGATATATTTAGTTCCCGACAGTACGGAACATATGAATTCAGATGTAAAATTTATAAGTATGGGAAAATATTTATATTTTGTTACCATGGCAACCATTTCTCCTATCTTCCCTATGAAATACAAGAGTAAAGTGGTCTTCAGAAGATTTCAATCGCAAAATGAGAATATACATTTTAAAGAGCATCTAAAAAATAATTGATTTTTGAATTTAAAAAAAAATCGTTGGAGCAAATTTTGAGAAAATCGAAAAAAACTGAAAAAGTACATCAGTAAAGTACTAGTACTCTTTGGCCGATTTTGATTAAAAGTTTATTTTCGGTCCCGGAGGGTGTTTAACTTAAATATAAAATTTCAACCTCCTAGCTCAATTCCTTCATGCTTAAAATTGAACACACACACAGACAGACACACAGACACACAGACAGACAGACCATGTCGCGAAAACCACTTTTTGATTCAGGGGACCTCAAAACGTGAAGATCCATCAAAATCTCGACATCGAATTTTGACATGAATCCAATACTTTCTCTCTCTATATATATTAACATATATATAGAGGTAAGAGAAAGTAAAAATAGATAAATAAATAAATAAATAAAAAATTAGAATGAAAATTATTCTCAACTCAATTAAATAATTTTTTTTTATAAATTTGCTAGTTTAGAACAATGGCGGATCCAGAGGTGTTCTCGGGGGGGGGGGGGGGGTAATCTGGTATGACTCGTCTCACAGCACACAATTTTTTCTTAATTTCGGTAATTTAAAGGCGGATTCTGTACTTGTTTGCCAGAATATAAATACAAATCAAATTTTTAAGAATTAATTTTTAAATTTTTACATTAAAAATAATTTTTTTTTAAATCTCGGGGGATAGCGCCATCTATATTTCTACATCTTTGATTGGCAGTTGTCTAACATCAGTAGGTATACGAGTAAAAATCTCTATATAAAATTTTATCATTTTACTTTCTTATATCATTAACTTGAAAATTTACAAATGTGAAAGTGATAATTGGTCAACAGGTTAAAGGGGGTGCGAGAGTATATTTTAAGATTTCCCAAGAGGTGTCGACTCCTGAAGAATCGCTACCCTTAAAGGCAACTTTCATGGGACTACTGAGGTGGGTTCCCGTTTCCTTCCAAAGGAGGCATCTCAAATAAAGATGGATTATTTTTAGCAATGAGCTGAATTCGAACTGGAGTTTCTTCAACTCAGGATTATAAGCTTAACTGCTTTATTCCCTCGACTAATCGCCTCCTTAATTGACATTATAATCGAATATCATTGATTTTATTTTCTTGTTATAATTCACTTACCGCCCTAACTCCACGTTTGGACCCAAGAGCGGAACAAGAGGTGAGGGGGGGGGGTAATTTGGTGGGACTGGTCGGACAGCACATGACTTTCTCTTACTTTCGGTAATTTAAAATTGCATTCTGTACTTGTTTACTAGATTTTTTGTCGAAAAAGATTTGAATACACACCCCTACAGATCATTTTGAGGAACCCGGAACCTACGTTTTTGGAATCAGGAACCCTCAAAACGAGTTATTTCCATCGAATCTTTGACATGATCGCAATATTACATGTCTAGGTAAGGAGAAAGTAAAAATACATATAGAAATCAAATTTTTAAGTAGACTATTCATTTTTAAAATTTTATATTAAAAATAAAATTTAATTTTCAATTTTTCTCAAATCTCTTACCCCTTTTACCACCCTCCTTCTTGTATCCGCCCTTATTTGGAGCTTTGAAAGAAGAATTGAGACCCTGGAATTTTGAAATGAAATTTCAAAGAGAACTAACTATATTTAAACTTTCTACCGTGGCCTCTTGTTGAAACATTATTATAATGAGGTGTTCACTCAACTATGAGTTGAAAATATACACTAGGTTATGTATGTGTTTCAAATTATTTATTAATTAAATCACTTGACGCGTTTCGATTTTTACATCATCATCGGAAGTGTTATTACTTACTCAAGGTTACTTACTCTGAGTAAGTAATAACACTTCCGATGATGATGTAAAAATCGAAACGCGTCAAGTGATTTAATTAATAAATAATTTGAAACACATAACCTAGTGTATATTTTCAACTCATAGCTGAGTGAACACCTCATTATTCAAAGAGAACCTTTACTTGAATAAATCTCAAATTCCTATAACTTTATTAATTATTGATTTAAGTTAGAGAGGATATTTAATATTATACAATTTGGCAATCATATTCAAAATGCACTTTGAAAAAAGGAGGGCCTGAGTCAGATATGCAGCAGGCGGGCGGTGCGGCTAGTTTTATTTCATATTTCTGAGAGGCTTATTATTCATCCCGGAAGTCTGGGAAGACAAATGTTTCGTTCTATATTTCAGAATATAGTTGGCGCCTTTCGAGGATGTCATCTCCAGCAACTATTTTAATTTGTTTGGGGCTTAATAAGTTCTTTGAATATAAGAGGGGGTGTAAATGAAACTTTCCCTTGTTTAGATATTTAAGTGTTGTCGGTGTCGGTGGCGGCGACGGCTCACGTCTCTATTAGGACCTCCGGAGCAGTGCAGGCCGCTTGTAATCGGAACGGGCCGGCTGCCCCGTGTTTGCCACTAACGACATTCCAATTCAAATTGATTGGACCCGCCGACCGCCGACCGGTGGCCACCGGCCACCGACCGGTACCCGCTACCCGCTACCCAGATACCGACAACGACTAATTAATGAAAGCGATAAGCCCAAGCCAAGTTGCTCTCCAAAGTGACCGACACTCCGCCAGTTGCTGCCAGTTTGTTTAATCAATTCCACTATATTAAATGGACAATCCGGCCAATATTTAATACATCTCCCTCTTCCTCTCCTCCATCTCTTTTCCCTTTGGTTGATTAAACATTTCATTTAGAGGAATATAAATCAAATTTCACTTTAGTACATTTTATTGCTTATTAGTTTGAATTTTTTTTTTAATTAATTAAAGCAGTTTTGCATTAAAAACACCTCTTAAAAAGGAAAAATGAATAAATTGCTTATATATACTAATCATTTATTTCGTTAAATTAAAAAAAAAAATCCATCTTTTTTCACAATCTCAAAATATTTGAAATATTTTATTTTAATAGTTAAAGAACGAATTTTTAATAGCGAAAGAAAAAATGTAAATTTTTTTTTTTTAGTAGAAATCAAAAAGATTTTTCAAAATTATAAAATTAAATGAATATTGTTTTTACTTTCTTTTACCTCTTTATGTGCGAATATATAGAGAAAGAAAATATTGGATTCATGTCAAAAATTCGATGTCGAGATTTTGACGGATATACACGTTTTGAGGTCCCCTGAATCCAAAAAAGTGGTTTTCGCGACATGGTCTGTCTGTCTGTGTGGGTGTCTGTCTGTGTTCGATTTTAAGCATGAAGGGATTGAGCTATGAGGCTGCAATGTTATTTATATTTAAGTTAAACACCCCCGGGACCGGAAAAATAAGCTTTTGATCAAAATCGGCCAAAGAGTACAAGTATTTTACTTTGATGTAGTTTATCAGTTTTTTCGATTTTCTCAAAATTCATTCCAACGATTTTGATTAAAATTCAAAAATAAATTATTATTTAGATGCTCTTTAAAATGTATATTTTGATTTTGCTCTCAAA
>JAKCPI010017555.1:0-35810 GCA_023213315.1 Euborellia annulipes | reverse complement strand
ATTGATTTTATTTTCTTGTTATAATTCACTTACCGCCCTAACTCCACGTTTGGACCCAAGAGCGGAACAAGAGGTGAGGGGGGGGTAATTTGGTGGGACTGGTCGGACAGCACTATGACTTTCTCTTACTTTCGGTAATTTAAAATTGCATTCTGTACTTGTTTACTAGATTTTTTGTTGAAAAAGGTTTGAATACACACCCCTACAGATCATTTTGAGGAACCCGGAACCTACGTTTTTGGAATCAGGAACCCTCAAAACGAGTTATTTCCATCGAATCTTTGACATGATCGCAATATTACATGTCTAGGTAAGGAGAAAGTAAAAATACATATAGAAATCAAATTTTTAAGTAGACTATTCATTTTTAAAATTTTATATTAAAAATAAAATTTAATTTTCAATTTTTCTCAAATCTCTTACCCCTTTTACCACCCTCCTTCTTGTATCCGCCCTTATTTGGAGCTTTGAAAGAAGAATTGAGACCCTGGAATTTTGAAATGAAATTTCAAAGAGAACTAACTATATTTAAACTTTCTACCGTGGCCTCTTGTTGAAACATTATTATAATGAGGTGTTCACTCAACTATGAGTTGAAAATATACACTAGGTTATGTAGTGTTTCAAATTATTTATTAATTAAACACTTGACGCGTTTTCGATTTTTACATCATCATCGGAAGTGTTATTACTTACTCAAGGTTACTTACTCTGAGTAAGTAATAACACTTCCGATGATGATGTAAAAATCGAAACGCGTCAAGTGATTTAATTAATAAATAATTTGAAACACATAACCTAGTGTATATTTTCAACTCATAGCTGAGTGAACACCTCATTATTCAAAGAGAACCTTTACTTGAATAAATCTCAAATTCCTATAACTTTATTAATTATTGATTTAAGTTAGAGAGGATATTTAATATTATACAATTTGGCAATCATATTCAAAATGCACTTTGAAAAAAGGAGGGCCTGAGTCAGATATGCAGCAGGCGGGCGGTGCGGCTAGTTTTATTTCATATTTCTGAGAGGCTTATTATTCATCCCGGAAGTCTGGGAAGACAAATGTTTCGTTCTATATTTCAGAATATAGTTGGCGCCTTTCGAGGATGTCATCTCCAGCAACTATTTTAATTTGTTTGGGGCTTAATAAGTTCTTTGAATATAAGAGGGGGGTGTAAATGAAACTTTCCCTTGTTTAGATATTTAAGTGTTGTCGGTGTCGGTGGCGGCGACGGCTCACGTCTCTATTAGGACCTCCGGAGCAGTGCAGGCCGCTTGTAATCGGAACGGGCCGGCTGCCCCGTGTTTGCCACTAACGACATTCCAATTCAAATTGATTGGACCCGCCGACCGCCGACCGGTGGCCACCGGCCACCGACCGGTACCCGCTACCCGCTACCCAGATACCGACAACGACTAATTAATGAAAGCGATAAGCCCAAGCCAAGTTGCTCTCCAAAGTGACCGACACTCCGCCAGTTGCTGCCAGTTTGTTTAATCAATTCCACTATATTAAATGGACAATCCGGCCAATATTTAATACATCTCCCCTCTTCCTCTCCTCCATCTCTTTTCCCTTTGGTTGATTAAACATTTCATTTAGAGGAATATAAATCAAATTTCACTTTAGTACATTTTATTGCTTATTAGTTTGAATTTTTTTTTAAATTAATTAAAGCAGTTTTGCATTAAAAACACCTCTTAAAAAGGAAAAATGAATAAATTGCTTATATATACTAATCATTTATTTCGTTAAATTAAAAAAAAAAATCCATCTTTTTTTCACAATCTCAAAATATTTGAAATATTTTATTTTAATAGTTAAAGAACGAATTTTTAATAGCGAAAGAAAAAATGTAAATTTTTTTTTTAGTAGAAATCAAAAAGATTTTTCAAAATTATAAAATTAAATGAATATTGTTTTTATTTTCTTTTACCTCTTTATGTGCGAATATATAGAGAAAGAAAATATTGGATTCATGTCAAAAATTCGATGTCGAGATTTTGACGGATATACACGTTTTGAGGTCCCCTGAATCCAAAAAAGTGGTTTTCGCGACATGGTCTGTCTGTCTGTGTGGGTGTCTGTCTGTGTTCGATTTTAAGCATGAAGGGATTGAGCTATGAGGCTGCAATGTTATTTATATTTAAGTTAAACACCCCCGGGACCGGAAAAATAAGCTTTTGATCAAAATCGGCCAAAGAGTACAAGTATTTTACTTTGATGTAGTTTATCAGTTTTTTCGATTTTCTCAAAATTCATTCCAACGATTTTGATTAAAATTCAAAAATAAATTATTATTTAGATGCTCTTTAAAATGTATATTTTGATTTTGCTCTCAAAATTGTTTGAAGACCACTTTACTCTTGTACTTCATAGGAAAGATAGGAGAAATGGTTGCGATGGTAACAAAATATAATATTTTCCCCCCACGTTTATGGCCCTCAGGGCTTGGTGTAGAGGTTAGCGTGCTAACCTCGTATACCAAACGTCGCGGGTTCGGACCCCCAGGCAGTCAGATGATTTTATTTAAGCCAAGTGGATACCAAAAAATCTGGTGTGACTGGCGCACAGCACACAACTTTCTCTTACCCTTCGGTAAGAGAAAGTTGCGCACTGTGCTGGTCACACCAGATTTTTTGTGTCGAGATATATTTAGTTTCCGATAGCACCTTAGTTTCAAACTTGCATTTTAAATGTTGACTGCTTGAAATAAACTATGGTTATTTTTCAAAATTTTAATCTCATATTTGGACATTTTATACACAATATAGATTCGTAAATAAATACAAAATTTCATAAGAATTGGAAAAAAAATTTTAAATGCCTAAAAAGTTCTAAAGGGGACCCCCTTTTGAATCGAAATTAACATACAAATCCCTATAGGAAATTAACATTGTTCCTATGCGAAGATAAGGTGGAAAGGGAATTTAAAAAGAGTAGAGAGAGACGATAATGTTTGCAAGTGGGAGAGAGACATATATGTTTTCTTTGAAACAATTAAAGACACAAATAAATTTTAAAAAAATGGGAATTTAAATAATAATTGATTTTTAATCTAATAAAAAGAAAAAGATTTAAATTCCGTTACCATGGCAACCATTTCTATCTTTCCTATGAAGAACAAGAGTAAAGTGGTCTTCAGAAGATTTCAACGGCAAAATGAGAATATACATTTTAAAGAGCATCTAAAAAATAGTTCATTTATGAATTTTAAAAAAAATCCTTGGAGGGAATTTTGAGAAAATCGAAAAAAACTGAAAAAGTACATCAGTAAAGTACTAGTACTTTTTGGCCGATTTTGTTCAAAAGCTTATTTTGAGCGTGTGGGAAGGTACCTAAGTTAAATATAAAATTTCAATCCGGTAGCTCATTTCCTTCATGCTAAAAATCTGTCCACACATACAGACACACACACACACACACACACATACACACACACAGACCAATTTGCGGGACCCACTTTTTTGGACTCAGGGGACCTCAAAACATGTATATCCATCAAAATCTCGACATCGAATTTTTGACATGATCGCAATACTTTCTCTCCTATATATTTCATATATAGGCTAAGAGAAAGTAAAATGGCTTAAATAAGAATGCTTGGACCCCATATATGTATATTAAATCAATAACGGTTATCGTAAAATGTCTTATATGGCCTGAGTTGCCGAAAAGACAGTGTGAATGTGAGTGTGAATGAGAAACAAGTGTGAATGTTTTTTACTTTCTCTTACCTATGTATATATGTAATATATATATAGAGAGAAAGTATTGGATTCATGTCAAAAATTCGATGTCGAGATTTTGATGGATCTTCACGTTTTGAGGTCCCCTGAATCCAAAAAAGTGGTTTTCGCGACATGGTCTGTCTGTGTGTGGGTGGGTGGGTGGGTGGGTGGGTGGGTGGGTGGGTGTGTGTCAAATTTTAAGCATGAAGGAATTGAGCTATGAGGCTGAAATTTTATATTTAAGTTAAACACCCCCGGGACCGGAAAAATAAGCTTTTAATCAAAATCGGCCAAAGAGTACTAGTACTTTACTGATGTATTTTTTCAGTTTTTTTCGATTTTCTCAAAATTTGCTCCAACGATTTTTTTTTAAATTCAAAAATCAATTATTTTTTAGATGCTCTTTAAAATGTATATTCTCATTTTGCGATTGAAATCTTCTGAAGACCACTTTACTCTTGTATTTCATAGGGAAGATAGGAGAAATGGTTGCCATGGTAACAAAATATAAATATTTTCCCATACTTATAAATTTTACATCTGAATTCAAATGTTCCGTACTGTCGGGAACTAAATATATGTCGACACAAAAAATCTGGTGTGACAAGCACAGTGCACAACTTTCTCTTACCGAAGGGTAAGAGAAAGTTGTGTGCTGTGCGCCAGTCACACCAGATTTTTTTCTTTTTTATTTCATGTTTATAAAATTTTACATCTTGAAAATCGAATGTACCGTACTGTCGGAAATTAAATATATGTCGACACAAAAAATCTGGTGTGACAAGCACAGAACACAACTTTCGATTACCGAAGGTAAGAGAAAGTTGAGTGCTGTGCGACCAGCCACACCAGATTTTTGTATTTTGGGCACTAGGATGTTATTACTGTTCAGACTTGAATACTTTTTTTTTGTGAAAACTCCCATTTTTTATAAAATTTCTCAGTTGTGGCCATCATCTCGATAATTAGAAATCGTCTCTTCAATAACAATAAATGAAATGAAGATTTTATATGTAAAACAAAAAAAAAATAATAATAATAATAATATAAGTTTATATAATGAGAAATAAAATTTTTATTTCTAATATAATGATTTTAGGAAATGAACTCATAATCATAATTTATTTTTATTAGATTTTGGCTAATGATGTCGCTGATGTCGTTAAATCCATTCGATTCAATATTAAAGTGAATTTTCTTATTTTAAATAGTTCAAATAAAGCGAAATGGAAGAGAAAAAGGCCTACAAGTCAAGGATAAGAAATTCTTTTTATTTCATCAAGCCAATGACAAGTTAAAATAAATTAGAATAGATATTATTAAAAAAAAAAGCTTTGTTTTGTATCTTTGGAAAAATTATTATTATCGTGTATATATATTATTACATTTGAAAGACGAACATTGTCTAGGTCAGTTAAAGAAGGAAATGTAATATTGCAATTTTGAACTGCTTATTAAAGGGTAGAATTTATTTATTTATTTTTATGCGCTAATCAAATTGATAACCCATAAAAGATAGAAACAGAATAAATGTCAAAAACAAGCATACCAGTATATTTTATAGAGAGCGCTCTTTCCTTAGACTTAAGAATTTTATATTAAAATTAGTGAAAAATCTATATAAATATTAATAAATATACATGTAAAATTGAAATTTGTTTGAGGCTGTTGCAGAGATGTACAAATCGTTAAGAAAATCGTATAGCATTTTATTTGAAGCATAAGTCACAGAAAAATGGAGTGAATGAAAATGTTCAAACGAATCCTACGAATGAGGGAGTGAAAATGAAGAGTCTGCTTCTTTTTATACTGATAGTTATGATTAAAGCCCGGATTTTTATGCAGTAAAAACCCCTAAATAGGCCATATAATATGCAGTAAAAGTAGTGAACTATAATGCAATATATATGACAAAAATATCAAGTAAATGGCTTCCGATTAAAGGTAAATCATGATTTCTACTGATGTAAAACTAATCGTGTTTTATTTTTGGAAGGAAATAATGTAAAAACAAAAATTTAATTTAATTTAAGTATTGGATTCATGTCTAAAATTCGATGTCAGGATTTTGATGGATATACAGGTTTTTGCGGTCCCCTGAATCCAACTGATGTACTTTTTCAGTTTTTTTTTTTCGATTTTCTCAAATTTCGCTTCAACGATTTTGATAAAACTCCAAAATCAATTATTTTTTTGATGCTCTTTAAAATGTTTATTCTCATTTTGTCTTTGAAATCTTATGAAGCACACTTTACTCTTGTGCTTCATAGGAAGGATAGGAGAAATGGTTGTCATGGTAACAAAATATAAATATTTTCCATATTAATAAATCTTACATCTTGAATTCATCGCCGAAAATTAAATTCGAAAAATCTGGTGTGACAAGCACAGAACACAACTTTCGATTACCGATGGTAAGAGAAAGTTGTGTGCTGTGCGGCCAGTCACACCAGATTTTCCAAATGATGTTCAAGACAACTTTGGATTAAATGCTTGCTTTGTGAG
Organism: Euborellia annulipes; assembly: GCA_023213315.1. Lineage (NCBI taxonomy): Eukaryota > Metazoa > Arthropoda > Insecta > Dermaptera > Anisolabididae > Euborellia > Euborellia annulipes. The sequence continues at coordinate 29,567 of JAKCPI010017555.1, read as the reverse complement.
TCTTAGTGCCATAATTTGTGCGTTGGGTGTGACAAAGGATTTTGCAAGTGAACATTTTATTGAAAACATACAATTCATAAGACTTGGTGTTTTTTTTTGCAATGTAAAATAAATACCTGTTCTGATTTATAATTTTTTGGTAGTGTTTTTAATCAGAAAAGCAATGTTTCCACATTACCAGCATATTTTTTAAGTGGGAAAAAAAGTAAATTTTTAAATAACCAAAAGTTATTATAGTTTATAACAAATTTTAGAAGTTATTCCTAGAATTTAGAAAAATTTCATTGGTAAACAAACGAGTTATTACCATGGGCGTAGCTAGGAAATTTGGCTGGAGGGCATGGGACCAGCCATCCTCCGGGGGACCTGGAAGGCCCCATATTGAGTCAATTTTTCTTGGGTCGGGGAGCTTTCTGGGTGGGGGGGGGATCACTAGTCTTCTGAGGGATTAATATAAAAAAAATGGTAAATTGTAATCAAAAATAAGGAAACTAATAAATAGCCTTAATATTTTCATAGAGAGGGCTCTACTACAGAATCCCGCTAGATCTCGCCATCTGTCAGTGAATATTTGATTATCTAATTATAGAATATAAATATATCTATCATAATCTCGACATCGAATTTTTGGCATGATCACAATACGTTACGCATTAATGTATCAAGCGCCATCTACCGAGTTTTGAGAAAATTAACATTAAAGTTTTTTTGTTTTCATTGGATTATATATAATTTTTTTTTTGTCAAGTGTGCAAGTAACATTAAATATAAAGGGTAAGAGAAAGTAAAAATGACTATATAGGAGAAAATAAATTTTTATAATAGAGCAGGGGGTAGGCGCACAATACTAAATTTAAGAAAAAAAAATTACAAAAAAGTACATTAGTAATTTATAAACATACAGTATTTATTAAAATAATAATTGAATTGAATAATTGCAACAAAATTAAGTACAGAGTGATGTAAAAACCTTAAATATAATTTTCACGCCTCAGGGGGTAGTATATTTTATTTATGTATATAAAATTTCAACCCAACCAAACGCCATTATTCGAAAGTTAACTATTTATTATTGAATAAGTATAATCCTATACATGAAATAAGCCTACATGTTTATCATTAAAAAGATTATGCAAAAAAAACTGGTGTGACTGGTTGCACAGCAGACAACTTTCTCTTATCTTCGGTAATCGAAAGTTGTGTTCTGTGCTTGTCACATGATTTTTTTTGTCGACATATATTTAGTTTCCGACAGACAGTAAGGAACATTTGAATTTAAGATGTATTTTTTTTTTTTTCACTCAGTCTAACATTCACACAGTCTTTTCGGCAACTCAGGCTTTAAACGATAACCATTATTATGAATATAAGAGATATATATATATGTTGTGTGGGCCGGGGGGGGGTATAAAAGAAAATTATCAAGTAATTTTTATTTAAAAAAAAGGGAAAAAAATGGAGCAGCCGGGGGTGGACCACCGGGGCTTTTGTCTTTGCCCTCAACAACCCCCCCTGTGGGGCCCCAGAACGCACTACGCATTATGAATATATATTGGGGTCCAGGCATTCTTATTTGAACCCTGTTACGCATTAATGTGTCAAGCGCCAAAAAAAATTAAAAAAGTTAAGCACGGAATATTGTTTCAAATGCTTTACCTGGCGCTTGACACTTGACCATTTAAGCTAAGGATGTAAAATTTATAGACGAGGGAAAATATTTATATTTAGTTACCATGGCAATCATTTCTTCCATATATTTCCTTTGAAGTCAAAAGTAAAGTGTACATCAAAAGAATTCAATGGGAAAATGAAAAATATACATTTTAAAGAGCATCTAAAAAATAATTGATTTATGAATTAAAAAAAAAAACCGGAGCGAATTTTGAGAAAATCGAAAAAACTGAAAAAATACATCAGTAAAGTACTAATACTTTTTGGCCGATTTTGTTTAAAAGCTTATTTTCACGCTCCAGGGGGGGTTTAACTTATATATAAAATTTCAGCCTCATAGCTCAATTCCTTCTTGCTTTAAATTGAACACAGACAAAACACAAACACACAGACAGACAGACCATGGCGCGAAAACCACTTTTTTGGATTCAGGGGACCTCAAAACGTGAAGATCCATCAAAATCTCGATATCGAATTTTTGACATGAATCCAATACTTTCTCTCTCTATATATTAACATATATAGAGGTAAGAGAAAGTAAAAATCATTTTCATAATAAAGTCTCGTGTTCTCTCTCCCCTTTTCTTCAGGGTTCATCATAATAGCAATAAAAATAACTTGAATTCATGAAATAAAAAGTTTGCTCAGATGGTGGTCTAAATGCTCTTCTTTCTTTCTCTTCTAATATTATTAATATTTTTTTTTTTTTTTAGTGCTAATTAAATATATTTAAATTTTATAACTTAATTTCAATTTTATATCTATGTGATTTTCTTAAAAAAAAAAAAAAAATAGAAAAGAGAAGCAATAAAGAGGATGGAGAAGGAAAGGGGAGAAAAGAGATGATGGCAACTCGAAGCCACAAGCTAAATGAAATTGTTAAAAAATTATCTTCTAACAAACATTAAGGTGAGATGCCACACCGGGAGAGATACATCTTAATTTTAACATTTTCCAACAAACTTCTCATTTGAATCACATTGTAATTTTGTGGTCAACCTTTAAAGAATAGGCTTTTAATCAAATTAAGGATTAATCAATACTTTTCTAGTGTTCTAATTTATTTTATTTTATTTTGTTTCGGTATCTGAGGTCAATTAGATCTCGAGCTTTATTAGTAGACAATTCAAATAAATTTTTCTCGATTAGAATGGGAAGTGCAAGAGAGTTTTCAAAATGTAAGCTGAGTAATACTTATTGAAAAATGTGAAGAAAGGAACAAATGCAGTTAAGTATATTTCATTTATCGCTAAATTTTTTCGAGATCTATTATTTGAAAATAAAGATAATAGTATTCAAAATACCTCGATTCGGACTTTAACTGAGTCATAGATATATTTAACAAGACATGTGAGTGTTCTTTATTGATGAGGCCAAACATCAACAAATAAAGAACACTCACATGTCTTGTTAAATATTTCATATAATGTCAATTCAAGTCGACGTTTCGGCAGTGGTGGATTCAGAGGTGTTTCTCGGGGGGGGGGGGGGTAATCTGGAGTGACTGGTCGCACAGCACACTATTTTTTCTTAATTTCGGTAATTTAAAGGCGCATTCTGTACTTGTTTGCCAGAATATAAATACAAATCAAATTTTTAAGTATTAATTTTTAAAATTTTACATTCAAAATACATTTTTTTTTTCAAAAAGTATTTTTTTCAAATCTCAGGGGGGTAATTACCCCCTTTACCCCCCCCCTGTATCCGCCCTTGCGTTTCGGTCAGAAATGCGCACATTCTCAGGGCTGCTATCAATAATTAAAGATCAAGAAAATAATCTTTTCTAGGGTAGATTCTTCCCACTTTAGAGAAAAGAGAAAAAATATTTGTCTTTTAATGAAAATGAAAGAAGAAATGCAACTTGAGTATTTCATTAATATATCAAATATATGATAACGGATGATCACTTTTTCATTGAACAAAAAAAAAGACCTTTCTGTTATTTTTTAACAAATAGGTGAATTTATATCCCATGAATATAGAAGATAAATAAAATCCACAATAATGGAAAAAAATTAACCAACTCATTCACCGATGCGTCCTCCTGAGGAAGGAAACCGAAACCCATCTTAATATATTCCCACGAATAAAAAACTGAGTAAAAAAATTTTATTTGGTTTCTTATGAGTTTCAAAAAATGCAGTGGCGTAGTGAACTTAACTCGCGCCCGGGGTACAATACCTTTTAGCGCCCCCCCCCCATTCGAAAACTATATAAAATATACAAAATTATTATGGGGGCGGTATAATATAACTCGCCGAAAATTTGAGCATTGGTTGAAAAAGTAAAAAGTCGCCGAAAATTCGAAAAGTTCCAAAATAAAATATTTTTGAAAATCTGGTGTGACTGTCCCACCAGATTTTTTGTGTCGACATACGTATATATAATTTTCGTCGCTATATTAGAAGATGTGATGAAATTTATAAGCAGGGCTCGAGCCCTCGGGCTTGGTCTAGTGGCTAGCGTGCTTGCCTTCTAAACCAAGGGTCAGGGGTTCGGATCCCAGGCAGTCCGATGATTTTATTTAAGCCATTTGACATCCGAATGGCTTAAATAAGAATGTCTGGACACCCAATACATTTGCAAGAAAAAAAACACTAAAAAACTTCAAATTATGCAATTAAAAAGGCCGAAATATGCATCAAAAATATTCTGTTTGGGTGTGTGTGTGTTCAATTTTAAGCATGAAGGAATTGAGCTAGGAAATTGAAATTTTATATTTAAGTTAGTCACCCCCCCCCATGAGGTGAAAATAAGCTTTTAAACAAAATAGGCCAAAAACTACTAATACTTTAGTGTTAATATTTAAGTTTTTTTCGATTTTCTCTAAATTTGCTTCAACGATATTTATTAAAATTCAAAAAATCAATTATTTTTTAGATGTTCTTTAAAATGTATATTCTCATATATCGACGAAAACTATATAGGTCTATATGTATATCGACACAAAAATATTTTATTTGCGGACCATTTGGCGCCCCTTTGTGAGCAGCGCCCGGGTCATCATGACCCCCTTGCACCCCCCTCGCTACGCCACTGAAAAAATGCTTTTATTTATTTTGATATTGAATAAAAAAATAAAATATTTCAGTATTTTAACCAAAATAGTATGCTTCAAAGAATAAGGATAAAGATTAATCGAGCATAAAAATATTTGTCAAATGCAGAGGGCTCTATTCTGTTCTTAGACCATAGTGCATGTTCTTCTGCGACTGCAACAGGAGGTCATGGCCTGACTCGCTGACTCGCTATGCACTGGCGTATATGGGCATTTCGTGTGCCAACCTGTCCCCTGTCCCGGCAATCGCCATTCCGAGCACGGACCAGCAGCTCACCTGGCGACAGCAACAGCAGTAACAGTAATAGATGCCCACCCCAACCCCGATTGAGGGGGGTGATTATCCAACCCTTAGGGAAGATTCCTCCCTTAGACTATCTAACCATATTGTGATGTTTTCTTCATGAAAGGTATGCCAACCGGCTTCCGTATTGCCACTTATCCAAGATCCAAAGATGGCACTGAGAAGAGACATCACCGACCTAGAGGGATGCTCCGCATACCATTGGAAGGAATTATGGGCGAGGTTTGTATCTGAGCGACACCCACAAAAGCAAACATAGCCTATTGGCAACAAAATAAGATGCAGGCTAGCACGTATTAAATTAAGAATCATAGAAGTAATTTTATTATAATAAATGGAGGAAATTAAAAAAAAAAAATTAATAAGCGGAAATGCTAAGCTGATTTGCGGCTCGCTTATAGGGGACCAAATATGATCGAGAAATTGAATAATCTTAATTATTTTAATCTGAAAGTTTACTCTGTGAACAAAATATCTCAAGAAAGAAAATAAATTTTATATTTAAGTTAGACACTCCCTGGCACGTGACACGAAGCTTTTGAACAAAATCGGCCAAAGAGTACTAGTACTTTACTGATGTACTTTTTCAGTTTTTTTTTTTGCTTTTCTAAAAATTCGCTACAACGATTTTCATTAAAATTCAAAAATCGATTATTTTTTAGATACTCTATAAAATGTAGATTCTCATTTTGCCTATTGAAATCTTTTGAAGCACACTTTACTCTAGTACTTCATAGGAGAGATAGGAGAAATGGTTGCCAAGGAAAAATATATTTTTCTGTTTATAAATTTTACATCTTGAATTCATATGGACCGTACTGTCGGAAACTAAATATGTATGGACACAAAATCTGGTGTGACAAGCACAGAACACAACCGAAGGTAAGAGAAAGTTGTGTGCTGTGCGACCAGTCACACCAGATTTTTTATATAAATTCTTAATTAGTGAAAACTTAAAATTTTCAATTTAGCTATTTTAATAAGTTAAAAATTGATTTATGCCTGTTTTCAGAGAGAATTATGTAAATTACGATAGAGAGAGTTGGTGCTTATTCAACTCGCGAATCAAGAGATTCGCGCTTTTGAGAGACAGGACAGCGCGGGACGACGACGGACGGACTCGTCACACGCGCGCATTCCTGAGCACTTCATTTGCACACCCGAAGTCACTCATCTGTGTGTGTGTGTGTGTGTGTGTGTGGTGAGCAAAAAACAAAACAATACCAGAGCGGCGGCGGCGGCGGCAACATTTGCATTTCAAATCGGGTAGGGCATTCCTGGGGCCCGGGAAGTTCAAGGCCGCCGCCCATTGTTGCCCACCACATCACGCGCCTCTTCATCATCGACATCGGCATCTCGAGTGTCAAAATGCCCAATCCACTTTAATCTTCCCTCACTCTGATCTATCTATCTATAAGAAAATTCGCACCCTCCTCTAAACAAAAAAATCTAGTGTGACTGGTCTCACAGCACCAACCAAAAGTAAGAGAAAGTTGTATTCTGTGCTTGTCACGCCAGATTTTTTGTGACGACATAGATTTAGTTTCCGCCGATATATTAGAATTTAAGATGTAAAATTTATAAACATGGGAAAATATTTAAATTTTGTTACCATAGAAACCATTTCTCCTATCTTTCCTATGAAGTACAAGAGAGATTTCCGCCTACAAAAGTGGAATTGACAACTAAAGTAAAATTAAGTTAAGTAAGCAGTTTGTCACATGATTTTATTCAATAATAAATTACAAATTTATGATAGATTGAAAAGCGCTTGAGGAACACCGAAACGTTCATAAAAGCAAAATACAAGGAGATAGTCAATCGCAATAATTGAGTGATAAATGCCAAAAAGGGGTGAGTAAAGTGAGTGAGTGACTGGATGGATGCTGGGAGGGGTTGCATAGGCGCCACTTTTGGGTCGATAACAGTCAGATTGCACTCCGCCGTCGCCGTCCTCGACGTCGACGTCGGTCGTCGGCGTCGCCAACCCCCTTTAAGGCCATAAAGCAGGGCGGCGCCTTGCGTTTATTTTACTACTGCCGACGGCGGCGTCGGCGTCTCCGTGGTTGAAATCGTCTGCAAATTCGGATGGGGCCGTTGGCCTCGTGGAGGCGCCTGCCTCCTTCGCCCAAACAACAACACCCCACCCCCATCGCCAAGGCCGTCCCGTCCCGTCCGTTCCATTCTTACCCTCTCTAGCTATCTCACCACTAGAAGGATTTGCATTAAAAAATTGAATAAATAAATCAAATTTCTTGCCAAATATATTTTCTTGCTGTTTTTTTTTTTACTTTTTGTTGATATTATAGATCATATCATCAAAAAGTTTGTGTTGTTAATAATAATAAAATATTTTCAAATTGTATACAATAAGTTTGCTTATAATATAATTTAAAGTTTTATTCTACAGTTAAATAAAAAATAACAAAAGCCCTTGGCGAGGGGCTATAAAGTGCATACATTTCAAACATTTCAAATTTATATATTCTAATTTAATTTCTTTGAGATTATATAAAGATTGAGAAAGCCTGGCGAAGATATCTAAATAACGCTTGTTTTGGAGGTATTATATATTCAGGCTAAAATTTAATTCCACTATTCAGTCGACGTTTCGGGAGCCTGAACGCCTCTCTTCTTAAGACTAATGTGGTTTTAATAAATAAAGCTTCCCCTTGGTTTTATCATGAGAGTATGAAATCAGTAGGGTAAATTCGTCTGCGTATCCATAGAAAGCGAGTTATCAGGATACGAATTTAGACTACTGATTTCATACTCTAATGATAAAACTAAGGAGAAGGTAGTTTTATTAAAATCACATTAGTCCTGAAGAAGGACTCCCGAAACGTCGACTTAATAGAGGAATTAAATTTTGGCTTGAATATTCCTCCAAGACAAGCGATATTATTTATTAATAAATCCTTGGAGATTTCAATAGAAATACATGTTAAGATAATAGCGTATTCAATAAATAAATCCTTTAGAAAAATTCTATAAAACGTATAAAAATTGAATGAGAACATAAAACGAAACAATTTGGGGGGGGGGGACTAATCGAATTGTTAGAATTTCAATAATTTATCGCGATGTAATAGGTGAATTTGCAGATTAGAATTGTATAAAAGGAGAACTCGGTCCGGAAATTTATATTTATTTAATTTACAAAATTCTCTTCCTAAGGAGGAATGGCGGTTCTTTCATTTGTCACTTAATAGTATAAAAATTTCTTTCTTGTTCAATGAAGTCTTCTCTAATGAATATTTTGAATTCGTCAGATGGACAAACATTTAGTTATTAAGAGAGTATTTAAGGAACAACTTCAGTAATTTCATTTAGTTGCGTTTTTTGGCGAAGCGATATTTTACTTTTTTTACAAGACGAATTTCTTTCCATTTTTCATTGGGAGATTCTCTTCAGACTTTATTGTCACATTTATTGATGGACGATGCAGAGGTCAAAGTATTCTTTTTTTAGATGCATCCAATGCCAATATGCCTCTGTTAAAATAAAACTCGTTTCGGCTTTAAGTAGAAATTATCATCAGCCACTAGACTAGTGTCAGCCTATTTACTTTAACAATGAAGAGAATATCGGTTGCTAGAGTAAACCTACATGAATCTCCCTGTGATCTTAAGCCAGCCATTCACGATCGCTCCATCCGTCCAAATGGAGCGGTGTCACTCTAAAAACTGACCGTAAGTGGGAAAAACAAATGGATGACGTGGAGTGATAGGATGAGTTGGATTTCCTAACAGTCCAAAATCCAGTTTCGTCAAGCCATCCGTCCATCACTCCAACTGATTGTGAATGGGGGAAATTCACGTGGAGCGACACCAAGCCTTCGCAGCAGCAGTTAATAACCCAACAGAAGCCAATAAAAGTAAATCTGTACCCATATTAATGCAAAAAAAATCTGGTGTGACTGGCGCACAGCACACAACTTTCTCTTACCTTCGGTAATCGAAAGTTGTGTACTGTGCTTGTCACACCAGATTTTTTGTGTCGACATGTATTTAGTTTCCGACAGTAGGGTACAATTGAATTCAAGATGTAAAATTTATAAGTATGGGAAAATATTTATATTTTGATACCATGGCAACCATTTCTCCTATCTTTTCTATGGAGTACAAGAGTAAAGTGGTCTTCAGAAGATTTCAATCACAAAATGAGAATATACATTTTATAGAGAATCTAAAAAATAATTGATTTTTGAATTTAAAAAAAAATCGTTGGAGCAAATTTTGAGAAAATCGAAAAAAACTGAAAAAGTGCATCAGTAAAGTGCTAGTACTTTTTGGTCGATTTTGTTCAAAAGCTTCGTGTCACGTCCCATGGGGGTGCCTAACTTAAATATAAAATTTCAACTTGCTAGCTCTTTTCGTTCTTGAGATATTTTGTTCACAGACACACACACACACAGACACACAGACACACACACAGACAGACCATGTCGCGAAAACCACTTTTTTGGATTCAGGGGACCTCAAAACGTGAAGATCCATCAAAATCTCGACATCGAATTTTTGACATGAATCCAATACTTTCTCTCTATATATATATTACATATATACATAGGTAAGAGAAAGTAATAGGTTATAAGAAAAGCACACACACTCGATGAAACACGTACTGGACGTGGGGTGACCGTGAATGGGGGTAATTGTTTGTATGTGATCCAAATGGATGACATCCATTTGGAGCGATCGTGGAGCGGCGGCTTAAGACTAGTTCTATGCCAAAAAAGAGAAATTTCATGAAGTAAAAGAAGAATTGTTGGAAAAATTTGTAAACAGTCAAGAGAGAGAAAAACATCTTTAATATGCACAATGAAATTTGCCTGGGCTGTCCGCTCGGAACTCTGAATCACCTAAATGCGTAAAATGAGAGGAATATATTAAACAAAATCCGATAACGACAATTTAAGGGACAACGAAATAAACAGTTGAAAAATCTCTTAAATTTTGAAATTAAAAACAAAGTATTATCTCTCGACCAACTTTTCGTGAATGTCCCCCCCCCTTTTATGTCACACATTTCTAGCTTCAATCCCAACAAAGATTTTTTTCAACAACTCAAATGATTTATAAATTGTAAATATGAAATACATTTAATTTCCCTTTGAAGGTAGGTCATGCCTTGCAGGCAGGGGTACAATTCCTTTTTCGGCTGCCAAGGTGAAAAGGGCTAGGGGCGTGTGAACTGCCCTTAGTCCTTCCTTGATGGACGTTAATCCGGACCAGAGTGCGAGACTCACGTCCGCGCTGCTCCCACGCACCATAGAAAAGAAAGCACTTGTTTCTAACAACGAAGAAAGGGGGTAAAAAAAGAAAAGTCGCTTTACAAAAGAGAGGCTTTATATTAGCTTTATATTACCTTAAGACTTTCTTTAAAAAAAAATAATTTTATTGTATTGTATTTTGGGGAAAAAACGGAGTTCATTTTTAATTTTTTAATTAAAAACACTGAAAGCCTTCGAGATTTCCGGTTTTTTCAAGGAATCTCTGACCTTTAGTTTTGTATAGATGGATAATAATGGGCAGGATTATTATCGATCCATTCATTAAGTACCATGTTTTGTATTAAATGTAAAATTTTCCTTTGAAGTCATTTTGACTTTGTCTCATTTATTTTAGATGATTGGTAACCAAAACAATATTTTGTATTTAAAATAATAGCAATAAATAATGATTTATTAATAATAGACTATTAAACGAGCAATGTGGGCTACGATTGTTTATTTCTACCTAAATATATTTATGTTTCATTTCTCTAAAACGGCTCTAAAGCTCTTTACCAGTACTTAAAGTAGTGGGCCGCGGCCCTCTAGGGAGCCATGGATGGCCCGCGGGGCCGCGAAGAGTCACAAATGTAACAATACACTCAGTAATCAAAGCATAATAAGCGTGTTTATTTTTTCCCGATTTTACTGTTAACATTACCAAATACTTGCATTAATTACTAAGTGTATGCTATACGAAATTCAAAATTTTAAATACCGGTACTAATCTGAATTAAAAAAAAATCTCGACATCGAATTTTTTGACATGATCGCAATACTTTCCCTATATATTTCATATATATGATAAAGAGAAAGTAATAAGGTATAGAGCAGTGCTTCTTAAACTTTTTGAAGCCGCGGTCCTATTGGAACCCAAGTCAATATCTCACGCTCCCTCCCCTATTTTTTTTAACTTTGCCCATCAACCGTAGGTTGGACAGGTAAAGTTAATGTTAATCGAAATTTTTCTGAAGCTGCCAAAATGCGTTTTGAGGTCCCCTGAATACATTTAAGAAGTTTTTGGAATGATGTCTGTGTCTCTGTGTATGTCTGTGGTAATTTTTTTCGTCAACGAAAACTCAAAAAAAAAAACTATTCATTGAATTGTTTTGAAATTTTGCACTCATAAACTAGGGGTAGAGGCCAAGAACTGAAAAGCTTTTGGTAAACATCGGACCATTAGGGGGGGGGGGGGGGGGCTCTAGGGGGGGATAAATATTTTTTTCTTACATAACCTATAATTTTTTTTATATATTCAGAAACTAGACTTGATATGAAAATGATATATAATATGTATAACATCGGATCACCAGGGGGGGGGGGTTCTAGGGGGAGGGGGGCAATATTTTTTTCTTGAATAGTGGATGGGCGAAGTTGTGCGCTCGGCTTAGTCCGATCCTTTATTTTTAATTCAGATTGGTATTTATAATTTTGAATTACGTATGGCATACACTTACTAGTCAATGCAAGCATTTGCTAATGTTAACAGTAAAAGCGTGAAAAAAATAAACACGCTTATTGTGTTTTGATTAGTGAGTGTATTGTTACATTTGCGATTCTTGGTTCCCTCCCCCGGGGGTAATCCATGGCCCCTAGGGGGCCGTGGCCCACTATTATAAGAAGCACTGCTCTATAGAGCAGTTTTGATACCAATATGAAATTGTGTTAGGTCTCTTTGGGAAAATTCGAGTAATATTAATACTTTAATGATGTAGGCTACTTTTTGATAAAAAAAAAAAAAAAAAAAAAAAAAAACACGACCGAAATGGAGCTAGACCAAAACGGAACAATTTTTTTTTTTTAATTAAAAAGATAAATAAATTCTCCCTGGTCCATATATCAGTGACAAGGCTCTCCCTTCACATACACTAGGTTCCCAATTCAAAATGATTTAAATAAATTACGAATGATTTCAACCTTGTCGTACGTACACCTTGGAAGTATGTGAAATGAGGATTAAAGAATATTTCAACTAAAATTCAAGATCAAATATTTTAAATCGTTGAAAAAATAAATATGTGGATCATGGGCGTACCCAGCGAGGGGCAGGGGGGCGCTGCCCCCTCGAGCAAAAAAAAAAAATTAAATGTTTATTAATGATGAACGAACAAATTGGGGATGGCGAGGGGAATGATTTTTTTGTTAGGACTCGAGTTTTAGGCTTTATTGAAGGCTTTTCCCCTCTATATAAAAAATAGTATGTGACAATCTACACCTTCTCCCCCCCTGACGACCATGATCTACCATCCCCCCTGATTTGATCCTGGCCCCATATGTGGATAATAATTTTTTTCAAGCCACATCCAATTCCCATTCCATTTTTGGTCAGTGGCGTGATTTCAACTTTTTCCTGGGGGGGGGGGGGGGGGCCTCCGGGGGCAAATTTTTTTTCTTGGGGGGCAATGATTTTTTTTAAATTAAAATTTACTTACAAATAGGTAGGCCTACTTAAATTTGGCCAAAATATATTTAATTTAATTAATTGTTTAATTTTTTACAGTTTATATACTCGTAGATATATTTTGAAATATATTTCGTATTTAGAATAATATAGAATTTTATATAAATCAGAGCCCTTGGGGAGGGGGGGGGAGCAAATGCCCCCTGCCCCCTCCCCGCCCCAAATGACGCTGTTTTTGTTGTTATACACGAAGACATTAAAAAATTTTAATTCTCTTACTCACCCTGGTGGAGGTGGTTGAGGTGATTTCATGACCAAGAGAGACTAGGAGGCGGTTCGTTGCTGTGCTCCAGGCGTCACAGTCTCGTCTGCCGGGCTGCAGGCTGCAGGCGGCGAAGTTCGCATACTGACGTTACTGCAGGGGGATCTTTCCTCGGCTCATCAGCACTAGCCAAAAAAAAAAAAAATATTTTTATTACATTTTGCTCAATTGTTACAATTAATGAATTTTTAAAACAATAAAATTGCCCGCGGGCTTGGTGTAGGGGTTAGCGTGCTGGCCTTGTATACCAAGGGTCGCGGGTTCCGATCCCAGGTATTAATTTTTGGGGGGGGGGGGGTTTTTTGGGTTTGTTTCTATGTGTCTAACTGTGACATGGGGGGGGGGTCTAGAAAATCGTCAAAAAGGCGTTACGTAATATACGGACGACCACTAATTATACATGTCTGGTTAATGGAGAAATACAATAATAATAAAAAAAAAAAAACCTTTGTCGTATCTTAAAACATATTATAATTATTTCATTTTTTGTTTTATATTTTATAAATAGCTATCAATGAAAATTATTATTATTTTTAATTTAAGAGTTTTTTAAAACTTAATTTTATTCGATCCTTTATATTTTCTATTAGTAAGGAATTCCATTTGTTTAAAATGAGGACGACAGAGAGGGAGGAGAGCTATTAGTTAATTTAATTAAATATTCTTTTTCACCCTAAAGACATTAAAATTCATAGCTGAATTTATATGATGAAATGAGAGCCGAATGAGAATTGCATTCAATTAAGTCTTCTTCATTTACATTTGACTTCACAAAAATACCAACGAATCTCTTTTTAAAGGGAGATAAGCATGGGCGTAGCTAGGGAATCCGAGGCGGGCTAGATAGCTTTTAGAATGGATTTTTTTTTACTTTTTAATTTATTATATTGACACCTAATTACTAGTCAAGATTTAAGACTGACTTGTGAGTAAAAAAACATCTAGTTTTGAAAAGATAAAGTCAATAATGTTTTAATAACAAAAACGAAGGTATGAGTAAAATTTAAAAAAAATAAATAACAATTAAATAATACAATTTTAAGAAATTAATTAAAATAAATTGAAAAAATCACAGCATACAACGAAACTTTCTCTTAGTATGAGAGGCTAAAAATATTGGATAAGATCGAACCTCAATCCAAACTCTTTTTCAAAAATACATGAATAGGCTTAATGTATGATTGACACTGGTCGCACAGCACACAACTTTCTCTTACCCTTAGGCAAGAAGAAAGAAAGTTGTGTACTGTGCTTGTCACACCAGATTTTTTGTGTCGACATACCTATATTTGGACCCTGTTACGCATTAGTGTGTCAAGCGCCAGTAGCTGGAGATTTGAGAAAATTAACATTAAAGTTTTTTGTTTTGATTAGATTATATATAATTTTTTTTGTCAAATGTGCAAGTAACATTAAATATAAACTTTTTTAGAACATATTTCATAAAAAATACTATTAATTATAGCATTTTAAACAATATTCCGTGCTGAGCTTAATTTTTAATTTTTTGGCGCTTGACACACTAATGCATAACAGGGTCCATTTAGTTTCCATAGAGATATTAGAATTCAAGATATAAAATTTATAAACATGGGAAAATATTTAAATTTTGTTACCATAGCAACCATTAAACATGGAGGGATTAATGCTATTTTGTCGGTGGGGGTTTTTTTTTTTAAGGCCTTTTTTGGCATCTGAGGCTATTAGACCCCGTCCCTATTTATTTAAATTGATTGGTAGCCATTTCAATTTTGTGCAAGGGACGGGATGCGAACCCGGTGGGGGCGGCTGGTTGCAAGATTCATTTTACAGGAGGGCTTCTCTGGGGGATGAAACTTTTTTAATTAATTCCTTCAAATACTAGCACCGTTAAAGTGAGGCTTAAAATTTATAGTTTAAAATAAATGTAAGAATATATTTTTAAAACTTTTTCATTTTTTACTCGGAGGGGGCCTTTAATCTAATTGTTTGTTTTGGCTGATGTCCTACCCATAAATAAAATGCCATTTTAAAGTCTTATTTTATTCGAATTAATCTTAATTCTCTCAAAAGTAATAGAAATATCATAAAACATACTCACTTTTAAGTAAATGCAATGAAGAATTTGTCATTATATTCTTAAACTAATAATAATAGGCTTTTGCCATTAATAAAAAAACAAATCAACAATTCAACGACAATTGACAAGTTGATAATTTCAGAAGCCGACGTGAGAGGCGTTGCTATCAGCACGAGTATCAACGAGGGAAAATCAAATTTAAACCGGGTTGAATAATAATAAAAATTAATCTAGCCAATTAACTTAAATTATTTATTATTTAGTATATTATAAAATTAAATAAAATAAATAAATTATCTAGAAATCTCCAAATTAATTTAATATTCTTTGTTTTATTAATCAGAATCAAACATTTTATTTTTCCCTCTTTAGACATATGTTTATTCTTAATTCCGCTAGAGGCGTATTGTGATATAAACATAAACTTATTTTAATTTCCCAAAAACAAAAAGATAATTATATTAATTAGTTATTTATAATTGATAAAATGTCTAATTAATTTACTAATAAATATTAATTTAATTTTGTTTATTTAATTTTCAAGTTGTCACCTGTCGAGAGTTGTTGCTAACTTGACGACTTTAGACCGCCTTGTAAACAGCTGTAGTTTATCGACAACTATTTTCAAAATGTTTCTATAAACTCTTATTTTTACCTGCATATTTCATAAAAATATTCACTTTTATTCATATTCCATATTAATTTATATTTATATATAGATATATTTATTTATTTCTTAAAGTAAATCTTTTTAAAAGATTAAATTTACATTTATTTTATTTTTGAGAATGTCAAATTTTATAGAGAAAAAAAATCCTGACCAATTATTAACACAAGAAGAAACAGATCAAAATTCGTCATTTAATACGGTAGTAATGAAAATGTATTACAAATTTAATTGGATTGTTAATTAATTTTAATATTGATTGTTAACCTAGATCGTCGAATGGCTCAATCAGGCGTCGCTGATTAATGATAATACTACCAAATTGGAAAATTTATATAGAATTCAAGAAATTTTATTAAAAAATAAAGAGACCAATCTCTTAGACAATTTTTTCGATGAAATTATTGCATTTCAAATCGATCGAAGTGCTGAAGTCAGAAGATTTGTGGTTGGATTTATTGAAGAAACATGGTAATCATTTCTAACATTTAAATGAATATTATTTGTTTTGTTTTAATAATTAAAAATGAAACTCTCTTGTTTTAAGATTGTAGTTTTAAAAGATAGGAAAGATTGTTTTTGTTGATGATATAGCGAAACTTATTAGTATTTAATAAATATTTCTATTGTTAAAGACTCAAAGGACACGGATTTATTTGATAAAGATTAATTCATTAATTTCGGGAAATCACTATGATTTGATCTAAAACCACAGATTAATGTTATATATATATTTATTTATTTAGCATTAATCTCTGATTGAAACTTGTTTTTCACCATTTCAATCTCTTTTATAATTTACACCCAATTAAAGATACTTGTTTTATTAATAACAATAAATAACTGTGAAAGCTTTAACTCATATACCCATCTTCGAACCTTCATAATAAAGCAAGAAGAAGAAAGATCAGCATATTAGTCATAGAAGGTTGAGATACTATTCGTTATTATCAGTCCTATTTATTGATTAAATATTTTTCTTTCATATTTGATTATTACAACTTAAAAGGGTTGCTCACTTTCATTTTTATCTAACTATTAATTTCCTATTTTAATAAGAAAATCATGTCTCCCGTCTTAAGTTTCAAATAATTAATGTCTCAAATTATTTATATCATTGTGTTTATTATTTTCAGTAAAAAAGATGTAGAAGTTTTGCCACGAGTGGTTGGAACATTATCCGTTCTCTTAAAAGATGATGCTGCCCAAGTACAAAAACGAGTGATTCAGGCAGTCAGTCACATTTATAAATTAACACTCAATTGGTTATCGAAAGCCCGAGTTGTCCACGAAGAAATGATTTCTGTTTGGAATGTCATGTCTAGTATTAAATCACAAATTATTAAAAATATAGATAGTGATAATGAAGGGTAAGCAAGCAATTGATTTTTCCTTCAACATTTACAAAATAATAAGCTTTTGACTTTTACCACTCTTTTCTTACCATTCTTTTATTGTTATGAATGTATTTTTTTTTAGGGTTCGAACACTTGCTGTAAAATTTGCAGAATCTGTTGTTTTAACGCAAACTTATCCAGAAATAGATAGTATAAAAAGAGAGGACGATTTCTCTTTAGAAGATATTCCACTCACACTAAAAATTGCAAGAAGAAGAAAATTAGAAGAAGAGGCCAAGTAAAACTTTTTTTTTTAATTTGCCCGGTTTGATAATAAATTTTAGCATTCTATTTAAATCATTGATTTATGTTGCAAAAACACTCCAATTGGAGATCAATTCATTTTTTATATACTGCTATATATATATAAAGATATTAATATATTGATTAAGACATATGACAGCAGATGCAGCCATAAATTAAAAGCCTCATGCTCACAGAATACCGAGGCGTTCGGGTCAAATTTATTGTCCCATCATCAGGTGTTGATTCTTAAATAACTCAGAGTTAGTTAAAATGAGACGGGAGCGGTACATTTAATTTTCTCGTACTGTCCTTTCTACAAATAATGGCGATGAATACACATCGACTTTATTAGTGATGGTCATACTCGCTAATAAAGCCAATGTTTTTTCATCGCCATTATTTGTAGAAAGGGCGGTATAAGAAAATTAAATGTGTCGCCCCCGTCTAACTTTATCAAACTCGGGCTATTTAAGAATCAACGACTGATGAAGGGACAATAAATTTGACCCAAACGCCTCGGTATATATATATAGTGTATCTATATACATATGATAGAATTATTTGTGTATGTTTTAAAACAATTTATCAGAGTCAGGCGCTAAGGCCCCCGTATATTTTAATGTCCCGTCCACATATAGAATAGCTTCTCATGCATTTTATAAGTTTGTAAAAGGCTCCACAATCGTATAATTTGATGCACTGAGGATGGTTTGCGTTAGGCATATCGAAATATCTGAAAATAAATTATTCTAACGTGGAAATCAGTCGCTGGTTATTTTTTTTTTCTCCATAATCTTAATTCTATCGTCCCAACATACTTGTTTCTTGTACCATATATATATATTTATATATATAATTTTCATAAAAAGAGATATACAGTAATTTGGTTATTAACCCGGCAGTTAAATTATAATATTTAATTTTTTAATAATAATATTTCATATTAATATTTTTTCCCATAATTAGATTGTAAAAAAAAAATAAGAATAAATAAATATTTGTGACTGTCCACATGAAAAAGTACCAAATTTTCAAGAGAGCTAACTAAAAGTTCAAAAAAATCGATTTTTTTTTTTATTACTGATTCCGATTCTCTAGTTCTTCATCTTATATGATGAAATATTCGATTCATAAGAATCGATGTATTTCTATGAAAAAACAAGACTCTAAACTCATTTTTTTCAAAACTAGGTTTTTCATAACCAAAATTTTAAAAATTCATATCTTTTTCAGGACAGATGTTGAGTTTGCCGTGAGCTTAGAAGGAACCTTTGGCATGGTGCGTACATTCATCAACCAACAAAAGTTCTTGAACCAGAAGCCATGTTAGTGGATGAATGTTTACATCATGTCAGGAGATGCTAAGGGTTTCTTCTAAGCCCACGGCAAAATCAACACCTGTCCTGAAGGCAACCAGAACAAACGTCGATTATCAATTCGATAAATCAAGCAGTTTTTTTTTTAATTTTGTTTTTGTCTGTCTTACCTCCTCATCATTAAGTATTCATTCAGCCACTACGCCTGCAAAGGAATAAATAAATTGACAGTGATATTATTTGGGCCCACACATTCCTTCATCATTCAATTAAAAGAATTGATTCGACAAGTTATCAAGAGTCGACTGTATATATATGTACGACAATTTTTCCAGCCCAACATTGTCATAAATCTCTTGTAATACTTCTTGTAAAAATTGCAAAATACTTAGTTTTATCAATTTCTTTTTCAGTTTGGTTTTTGATCTCCTTTTGAAGTTCCACAATTCGCCACATATAAGCAGTGTTAATTTAATGACCTGTATGGGAACCTTGACACTGATAGCAAAAATGCGAACAAGATTTATGGGCAACGTTATCGACGCATTGGTCAAATTAAATGGTAAACTTTATTTTTTTTCTTCTTTTATAAAATTTATTTATTTATTTATTTATTATTTATTTTCTTAGCTAATCTTCCACCAACTTTAACAAAATCTCAAGTGAGCTCCGTACGGAAACATCTTAAAATGAAATTATTAAATCTTCTAAAACATCCAGGATCGTATGATTTTCAAACCACTGTCACAACGCTACTAAAGGATTTAGGCGCTTCAAGTCAAGAGGTATTTAATTTTAATTAGAAAACAAAATGGGAAGATTTCCTGTAATTTGCACATTCTTCTGTTTCAATGTGGTATTTCTATTATATATAAATATTTTCCCTTTTTCTAACCACTTTTTACTTTCTCGATGTCGAGATTTTGATGGATATACACGTTTTGAGGTCCCCTGATTCCAAAAAAGGGGTTTTCGCGACATGGTCTGTCTGTGTGTGTGTCTGTCTGGGTTCAATTTAAAGCATGAAGGAATTGAGCTAGGAGGTTGAAATTTTATATCTAAGTTAGGCACCCACCTTAGGTTATCAAAATCAGCCAAAAAATACTAGTACTTTTACTTTACTGATGTACTTTTTCAGTTTATTATACCGTGGGGCGTTCAACTCACTGATTCTTCGTGGTCACCTGCCCGCGGTTTCGCCGCTCTTGGCATTGTTTAGCTACAACAATTTTGGTGGATAATTGTTTCTCTAATCCAGTGGTTCCCAACCTTTTTTTTTGATGTGCGGCCCACTTTTTCCGTAAAAAAAACTCTGAGGCCCAGTGTATATACTGGTATATAATTTTATATAAATATATATAATTTTCATCTTTTCTTAGACGTCCGCGGCCCAGTTCCAATCAGCCCGCGGCCCTCAACTGGTCCACGGCCCACGGGTTGGGAACCGCTGCTCTAATCCGTTGCCAGCCCCCCCCCCCTCCCCAGCTTACCACTTTTGTTTATACATTTTAAATAGAGAGAAATTCTATAGAAACAGCCACCCTTGGTTTACGTTCCGCATTTTTTCATTTGGATCTCCGATTTGGACCAGCCTTGTCATCTGCCCAACCTTCAGGGCGCTTTTCAGGGCCCTGCTGAGGCCAACATGAATTCATAGGACTTGTTTGGTCACGAAACAAATCTATTAGGATCAAAGCTGCTTAGGTCGACTGGATAAATTTAAAAACAGCGCCGCTTTGGCCAATAGCAGGTTGGAGTTGAAGGGAGTGCCGACTAATTAATTGCCCGACGAGTTTTTGAGGAGTCTTTTCTGTCAGAACCTGGACCCCGCCGATCTGTCCTAAGTCAAAATAATCTACAGATACCACACGAACGGTCGCGAATTTGTGTCGCGTGTCATCGAAACTATCCCTGAACTTGGAAATAAACAATTGATTAAACCTAGGATTTTCGTCGGGTCGGTCGCTTGCAGTGGCTGATTAATGCAATTTTGTCGGGGGGGGGGGGGGCGGTTTTTTTTTTAAAGTGAAACTTTTATTTTATCCTCTCAAATTTTTTGGCTCTTCTATCAGCATGGCGCGTTACAGGTCATGACGTCACAATCCGTGACGACAAAAATAATTTTTTTTTTTTTTATTTGAGGGAAAAGCCTAAATTACGGCATAAAAACCCTCAATAGCCTACCAAAAAAAAAAAAAACATTCCCTGCTTATTTACCCCTGGTGCATCGTGCACTGAGGCACGCACCAAACCCAAGTACCGGTATCTAGCTCTAGAGTCATTAGCCCGGTGTTCCCTATGTTGGGAGTGAGAGGCCCTTCATCTCTCTACTTCCCAAAAATCAGTCCCTGATGGGACTGGTCTCTCCTCACTTTTCTTTCTTTTCTTTCGATAAAAATAAAAAAGTTGAAATTTAATATATATAACGAATTATAAAAAAATAATTGTGAGATTTAATAATTCAATTTTTAATTTGATAAAATATTTTTTTAAATAATTTTAAATGATTAAAATCTTCAATCTATATATATATATATTAGCGGTGTGTCCGTATGTCTTTCCGCCCAGGCCAGCCAGTTTCCAATAATTACGAAAAGGCGAGGGTCCGCCACAGGCGGGCCCGAGCCAGCTGGTGGGGGGTCCAGGGGGGACGAAGCCCCCTGCCTAGAAGCGCCGCCCGCCGAAGGCAAATATTGTTCACAGTTTTTAATATGCTTCTATTGATTTCCCATTTTCATTCATAATTTTCCAATTATTAAGTTAAGATTAAAAACGCGATTTTAATACCCTCAAATGAATAATTTTCTGAAAATTTTCAGTTAAACGCCTACGATCCGAAAAAAAGTTTCACTTGCATCGTGGTTTCATAAAACCACACAATGATTTTTTTTTTTTAATTTTAATTATTTAAGGACTTTGTGGGCTTCTATGGCCATTTAGACCCCTTTCCTGTTTATTTAAATTGATTGGTAACAAATTCAATTGAAATTCTTCTTCTTCTTCTTTCTTTGCCTTAATCCATCAGTGCGGGGTCGGCGGGCATGGGTTTTTGCGACCAGGAAAGAATAAAACAGGCCGGCCCGTCGCATGGTCTGGCGCCTGTTGAAAATATACAAGGAAAGAGACTGGCATGCAAAGAACAGAAGTACTTCCAGTCTCAGCTAGGGCAGCTCGTGGTCGCCATCCACGTACCCACAAGAGGTGGGCCCCTGAGCAACAAATTCAATTGAAATTAAAGAGGGGAAATCATAATTTCTTTAGATTACTAGTTTTTATAATTGTTTGAATTTCTTCTCGGGGGGGGGGGGCGATCGCCCCCACCGCCCCCCCCCCTTTAATCCGCCCCTGGTCGCTTGCAGGGTTTCTGACCATGTGACGGTTCTCCAGTGCGTTCGATGCCTTAACTTCCGACACATATCTGCCAACTGCAAGCGACTGCGCCCGTTGTGCTGAGGAGCTTATATATATATACATATTTATATATGGTATAATGTTTTATGGAATGTTTTCGTGATTGGGTTATTTGAATATAAATATATATATATATATATATATATATATATAAATATATATATATATGTATAAATTTATATAATGTTCATTTCTCCCTGAACGTCCCCCGGTAGCCATCGGTATTATTAATTTAAAATACATGTCAATTAAACCCTAAAGGCCTCTGCAGCCGAAAAGGGGAATTAAAAAAAGAACTTTATGAGAAAAATACCTAGGCTAGACTTCTAGATCGAAAAGTATTTAAAAACAAATATTCTTATTATTATTCTTCACTATTATATCGTTAATTCGATGGATTGGAAAACAGATTGTTTAAAAAAAACGAAATCCTATCTAACATTACTTGTCAAATACATTTTCGTGTATGATCAGCATGGGCTCACTGTTTATTAAATGATTCCTTTTTTATTTTTAATATTTTCTTTAATTTTTACAGATAGCAAAAAATTTACCAAAACCAGAGGAGATTCGTCGACGTCAGAAACGTCTAGCAGAATCGCAATCTGTTTCTCCAGCTACGTCTATTATTGCCCAAAATAAACGTGCCAAGCTTGAAGATGATGATTTTGAACCTGACCCTGATGGAGACACGATTGACGAATTCCCAATCGAGACAAATAAATCATTCCAATTGGCACCGTATGGTCACAGTGGCGCAACAATTCCTCTTCCTGAGCTATTCGAAGAGAAAATTGCATCAAGATTCTCGCTCAAAGTCGCACTTAAAATTGTTGTCAGTTCAATGGTAATTTTGCTTTTATAAAAACAAATAGAATAAGGAAACTTTTTATTATAAGGATATTTTATGGCTGGGAGAATTTTTTAGTGAGAAAATAATGCAGTCAGGATTTTTTCTTTAAAAAATTTTAGTTTTTCTTCCTTCACAAATACAATACGGAAGAATATTTGCCTTAGCCTAATGTGATAATTGCCTTCAAGACAGTACAATATCATCTAAGGCAAATATTTCTTTCTATATTGTATTCGTGAAGGAAGAAATTTTTTAAAGAAAAAATCCCGGCTGCATTTTCTTCTGTCTTTCATATATATATTCACAGTATATACACAACCATTAGATCATATAAGAAACGTCTCTGCACTGTCGCTCTTCTATAGGTTTCAATTATAGATTATTAGTAATGATTGTTGCTGATTTCAGAGGATGATTTAACAGGAGAAATAAAACACAAATATTTCAGGAATCGCCTTATACCATATACGGGGGAAAATATTTCGGCCAACCATCTTCAGTGCATCTGGTACAATAACCAGAAGGGCATATTTTTTAAAGAATGTGAAGGTTTGTGATTATTAACTCACATACCGATAGTTCTTTGGCTATCCTTCGTCTGGTGTCTCAAACTTTTCCATGAAAAGAGGAGGTGAAGACGAGCATTCAAGTGTTCGTTCACGAGTGAGAGCTTATAAAGAATTTTGTTGGAATCCAAATGCTACGTCATCGTCCTCATCATTTTGATATGCGTAGTTGATTTTACTTTCTCTTACCTCTATATATATGTTAATATATATAGAGAGAGAAAGTATTGGTTTCATGTCAAAAATTCGATGTCGAGATTTTGATGGATCTTCACGTTTTGAGGTCCCCTGAATCCAAAAAAGTGGTTTTCGCGACATGGTCTGTCTGTCTGTGTGTCTGTGTGTGTGTGTCTGTCTGTGTGTGTGTCTGTGAACAAAATATCTCAAGAACGAGAAGAGCTAGGAAGTTGAAATTTTATATTTAAGTTAGGCATTCCCATGGGACGTGACACGAAGCTTTTGAACAAAATCGACCAAAAAGTACTAGTACTTTACTGATGCACTTTTTCAGTTTTTTTCGATTTTCTCAAAATTTGCTCCAACGATTTTTTTTAAAATTCAAAAAATCAATTATTTTTTAGATTCTCTATAAAATGTAAATTCTCATTTTGTGATTGAAATCTTCTGAAGACCACTTTACTCTTGTACTCCATAGAAAAGATAGGAGAAATGGTTGCCATGGTAACAACATAAATATTTTGCCATACTTATAAATTTTACATCTTGAAAATCGAATGTACCCTACTGTCGGAAACTAAATACATGTCGACACAAAAAATCTGGTGAGACAGCACAGTACACAACTTTCGATTACCGAAGGTAAGAGAAAGTTGTGTGCTGTGCGCCAGTCACACCAGATTTTTTTAAATTATTTTAATTTTTATTAAAACACCAGTCTCGTGTCATATCAAAGTATCGAGGGCGATGACGTAGCATTTGGATTAAAAATAAATAAAATTCTTTATAAGCTCTCACTCGAATGCTCGTCTGGCCTACTGGCTTGGTGTAGTTGGTAGCGTGACTACCTTCTATACCGAACGTCGCGGGTTCGAACCCCAGACAGTCCGATGATTTTATTTAAGCCATTTGGATACCAAAAAGACTGTGTGAATGTGAGTATAAATGAGAAAAAAGTAGGAGTGTTTAAAAAAAAAAATGCTCGTCTTCCCCTCCTCTCTTCATGCAAAAGTTTAAGACACCAGACGAAGGATCGCCAAAGAACTATGTAAGTTAATAATCACAAACCTTCACATTAACATTAACTTTAAAAAAATATGCCCTTCTGGTTATTGTAGATCCTGCACTGAAGATGGTCGGCCGAAATATTTGCAAATAATGGTATAAGGCGATTCCTGAAAAATTTGTGCTGTTTTATTTCTCTCGTTAAATCGATTATTATGAATTTTAAAATTTTAAGCCTATGCCTTGTGAGAGCTTCCTCTGCCCGTAGCCATCTGAACTGTGCCGCCACTTCCCGATAAAATTTGTTTAAATTATTTTGGCTTTTAAATAAGTGGCCTCAGATGCTAAAACAGACAACAAAAATATTTTTCCTTTAATTAAAAAAAATTTAACTATAATTCCCTTTTTGCCTTTCTTTAATGCTTGTTTTGTTGATTTATTTTTAGCAAAAATTTCCTGACGTGATGCCGCCACATTTTAGCAATGTTTACACACCCATATTCAGATCAGGACAATTGGGAAAAGAAGAATTTGCAGCTAAGGACTTAGCAATGTTGATTTTTCAATCGACTCGAACTACTAAAATGGTATTTTATATTATTTTATTATTGGAACATCAAATTGTTTTTATTATTAAAAAAAAATTAAAAGTAAAAATAAATAGCATTAAAATTATACAATAGAGACTTATATACACACATCCAGCATACTTTCAAAATTTATTTTTTCTTTCAAATGATTATTTTTGTATTAAAAACTATAAAATCTAAATTCGCTAATTCCACTGTCTACCTGCACAACCAATAGGAATTTTGAATCAACATTTTATATGTTCAAAGAGGACCATCTAAAGGAAAATTATTTTTAACTAGGTAGAGACTTTGTTTAAAAAAAAAAGATCGTGTTTGCCCTCGGGCTTGGTGTAATTTGTAGCGTGCTAACCTTCTATACACTAAATTTCTCAATTGTTTATTGATTTATTTATTTTTTTTTATTTATTTATTTTTTTTTTTTTGTACTTTTACATTTAGGAATTTATCAAACAATATTCTTTTAAATTGATTTCAATTAAACTTATAGTTTCAGGAAGATGATGATAAAAAAGATATGAAAGATCATTTATTATGTGGACAAAGTTTAAAGGTAATTAAAAAATTAAATTATTCTCTTTTAGAAATTGATCTTTCTCTCTTTTTTTTTTTTTAATAACTTGAATGGTCTGACTTGATTACAGAGGGTGGGGGATGTTTGTTTTACATGTTTCCTCTTACTGTCAAAAAAATCAAGTAAAAAATGTATTACCTCTTGTATTTTATCTTATTTTTCTTCTCTGTTATTTTCTCTTGTTACGGGTCCCCTGGGTGTCTTATGGGAGTGGGAATGATTATAAACAAGGTGTGGTTTTTGAAGAATTCAACTCCATACGGGGATATTATCCTGCTATCCGCTTTCTTTTTACACCCTGTATTCAAACATTTCCGCTGATTCAGGGATCGTTGTTAGAGTTTTCATTTTTTAAATTAAGATACATTTATTTCCAATTTAGTGGCATTTTATGAATAATTAATTTTTTTTTTTGTAAGTTGCATCCAGGGCCGGATTTCAGAGGATAGGCTAAAGTCCATTTGTCGCTCCCTCTTTAGTTCATATTTGCTTAATAAATTTATTTTATACAACAAAAGGATAATAAAATTTCTTGGTGTTTCCATCTTTTTTCTTATTCTTAAATTCGTACGAGAAATATTATTAATGTCTGAAATATTTCATTTTTTAACTTTTGAATAAAATGCCAATCTGCCGCCCCTGAATTTGTTGCCGCTCTAGGCTGCAGCCTTTTTTTAGAAATACCTGGTTGCATCCTCATTAATTAAATGTCATCAGACACCTCTGAGGATGCGTAAAGAAAATAACATACTGTATGTCCTCTACATTCCGAGCACATAAATCGTTACATTTTTGGCATTAATCGTGAATTACTTTTTAATAATAAATAATACAAAAAAATATTAAACTTCTTTAGTCACACTAAATGATTATCTTATCAAAGTGATGACTGCTGAAATTTTGGCCGAAATTTTTTCAACAAAATTTCATTAAATTAGTTTTTCCTTTAACCCTCATTAATTCATTTATTTGTTTACTCAGATCTCTATAAGAATAATAATAGGTCTGTTCGAGAGCGTCCGCACCATGTGTAGTGAGAAAGATGACATGCGCAGTAACGAAAAGCTTTAATGCGCATGCGCCGGACGCTTAATCAAACAGACCTAATAATAACTAAATATGCTATTAGCAACACTCTTATAAATAAAAAATCTTATTAATTATTTTTGTACTATTTTATATATTTTTTGTTCCCTCTAGCCTTTCAAACAAAAGATCCGCACACTGAAATTGTCTGAAATCACAAAACCGTTGGATTCTGACTTGATGGAACGACTGATGGCGAGCGCCGTTTGCAGAATCCTCTCCGCTGATAAAACCGCTCTTATGGCTGGCGTTGTTAACCAAAGGATCAAAATCATCACAATTCTTGCTTCAACCTACAACGAAAAAATACGATCTGGTATTATTATTTTATTAATTTTGTGTGGTCAGTGAAATGAAAGTAAAAAAAAAACTAAGCATCGGGTTATTAAATAAAGAAGGAGCAGCAAAGAAAGCAAGACGTTTTACTTGTCCATCTTAAGTCTTATCTAATTTAGCGCAAAGTTGTCATTATTTTTTGATGTACAAAAGTGCACATGTATATTTTTTTAAAAAGACGAGTGTTTAAGATAACGTGAGAGTCTATTCGTCAGAAACGCCCTTCGCGTCCAGAGGCTTTGTTTTTTGCTGCACTTTCTCTTTCCTAATTTATAACATCAACTTCTCTCTGGATTATATTATTATTCTTATTATTTCTTAATCATAAGTAAGCATAACATATAATTCGTATAATAAACTAAATATTGATCTTTGTCAGAAACTCTCAAACACTTGGGTCCAGTAGCACGTATTTGGAAAAGGGTTTCTTGATCTTCAAATTTTTGACTAAACGGACATTCTTTATTCATTTCCCAAATTTAAATAAGCTTTATTTACAAATTAGAGTTGCTACAACGTTTACATAAAAGTATACTGGTGTAGATGGCTTCATTGAGAGAGCATGGCTTCAAGTTCATCCTGAACCTCCAATCCATGATGACTTTTGGTTGGTGCTATCTATAGTTGGTCTACTTCTTTTAAGAGGAAAAATTTATAAAAAAAAAAACCTCTATTTCATTTCCCAAGTGCTTGCTTGTCTCAACGGGTTGATGCACCTCAAAGTGTATATTTAAAAATTAAAATATAATTTCTTTATGGCAGACTAATTCTGAGGGTAATGAAGACATAACCCCAAAATTTTCATTATATATTTTCGAGATTTCTTCGGCTACTAAGCATCCCACGATTTGATTCGACTGAGAAAGGAGCAAATCAGCCTGAAGCTTCATAAAGGAGGGAGAAAGGTGGGGGCTGATATATAGAAGAGAATAGAAATGAAAATGATAAGTCCTATCATTCTAAAATATAAAATTCTTTCATATATATATACAAAATACACTTATAAGGAGAAGCAGTGCATTCATTATTTATATGTACATGTACGTAAGTGACTTTAAAATTAAACCAAAAACTAGAAGGAAATTTACTACTTAAACTGAAGCTAATGGCCTTAGATGCCGAGGAGCCCTAAATCATAATAATAATAAACTGAAGTGCATTTGGAATGCAAATCAAAGTGAATAAGATATGAATAAAATGAATTTTTAATGTAAAATAGTTCTTATTCACTAGTTGTTGCTTGATGGCCGGATATTGTGATATGAGGATGCGGTACAAGAGGCAGCCAAGGCAAAAAAATAAAACAAAAATCTATTTTTTGTCGACGTTTCGAGTGCCGATCGCACTCTTCATCAGGACAAAAATGGTGTCAAGTTGTCAGGTTATTGACATGGCAGTGTAGCAATGTTTTAAGCAATTTATATTTACTTGAAGACTCTAGTATTTCGGTTCGACCTCGAAATACTAGAGTCTTCAAGTAAATATAAATTGGTTAAAACATTGCTACACTGCCATGTCAAATAACCTGACAACTTGACACCATTTTTGTCCTGATGAAGAGTGCGATCGGCACTCGAAACGTCGACAAAAAAATAGATTTTTGTTTTATTTTTCGCCTTGGCTGCCCTTGTACCGCATCCTCATAGTTCTTATTCACTTTGATTTTCACCCCAACTGCACCTCAGTTTAAGTAGTAAACTTCCTTCTCGTTTTTAGTTGGATATTAACTCGTACGCTTCCTGTATTGATTTAAAATTAAAATCAACTAACTCTTGGTCTCGATCCCCTTACTATGTCACTTTCTCTTCATTAAAGACTCTCAACTCTAATTAAACCGAAACAGCAGTCGTTTCGTAATCTGTATGTGGTACAAACAAAAAATTTTTTTGTATATTTAATCAATGAATTTCTCTTCTATTGAAGTTTTTTTTTTTTTTTTTTTTTTTTACATTAATAGACGGTGTTTTTGATGTTTCAGTTGTTTTGAAATATCTTGTGGAAGATATGAAATCGAATATTGATATCGCCCTTGCGTGGCTTTATGAAGAGTATAGCTACCTGCAAGGCTTCACATCGACTGGGTCGCTTATTAAAGCAAAGAATGCCAATTCCGCTGAGGAGAAATATAATCAATTATTTTGTAATCTGGTAAAGCATGTCATGAAAATTCAAGACGGTCGGGAAAGAGATAAGTAAGAAAATAAAATTCTTTCTCCTTGTTATATTAACCTATATGGACCCTGATATGCATTA